>JAECUM010090707.1:0-11368 GCA_016617855.1 Megalonaias nervosa
CTAGTTTTTGATTAGCTGCCTGATTTATTATTTTACTGACATTTGCTGGCATCACTTCAGTGCTAGGTAATTTCACAGGTTGAGGTCGGGTCGGTCTGCGTATTAATCGTGATAGTCTATCTTTAATTGCTGAAAATGCTTTGCTAGCGAGATTACCAACAGCGCCTATACCCTTTTCACGAACAACATCAATAGCTTTCATTCCTAACTGCTTTGCAATCGGTATTGCTTTTGGGGTTATCCTTCTAAACAGACCCTGAATAACATCACCTAATCCATCTCCGTAGGTCATTTTGTATACAGGTAATCGAGAGTTTATTACCCTGACCATGGTAGGTCCACGAGTATTGTGTATGATCATTTTATTATTAAGTGATTTTATCACTAATTACATACTTAGTCACTATAATAATCATCGGCGATTTCATTAATAAGGGATCGATACACATTAATATCCATGATGCCGCCACTAAATAATCATTTACAAATATCAGCTACTTCATTAATGATTTCTGATGAATTATTACCAGCTCGTTTTCCTCCGATGAGGATTTCTAGTCGATCGACATCAGCGAGAACGTTATTGGGGCAAGTAATAAGGCCACTTCCTAAACCACTTCCAGTTGCTCCGGGAGCATCTTGAAATTCGCCAGGATCTTGATATTCTTCTTCACGTATTGTTCTGACTGGTTGTTGTGATTCTTCTTCTTGTTGTTGTCGTTGTAGTAGTGGTTGTAGTCGTGGTATTGGTTGCAGTGGTGATGGGAATATGAGGTGTGGTGATGATACTGGTGATAATTCATATTGTTGTGGTGTTTTTTGTCGTTGTTGTTGTTGTTTTATTATTTCTTCCTCCTCAATACGAGGTGGTCTGAACAGCAATTTTGCTGGCGATAATATATCTCCGGGTAATGGCGCTCTTTTAGCCTCTTCGACTTGTCTCACAAAAGTTTCAAAATCATTTTTATGTTTATCAGTGATTCTAGATATACCACGGGACTTTCGAAATATAAAAGGATCCCAATTTTTTTCATAAACACTAGTGGTGTCTGGATCTAATAATATATCACGATGTTGATATCCTGTTGCTGCAGCCGCTACAGGGTTTTCTCGAAGTATCTTACGACCAACTTCGGTTAATCGGGCTGGTGGTTTTGGCTTTGGCTTTGGCTTTGGCGTAACAATATCTATTACGTCACCGACCTCCTCACGAATTTTGTCAGTACCCTCAAGTACTTGTTGTACTTCTTCTTGTAATTGTGGTTGAGCAGCAGCAATTTCAGCTGGAAGTTCTCGTAGAATCTTTTTTGTTTTTTTAGTTCTCTCCGCTATTTTTCCAGTTGCCTCTGCGATTTTCTCAGATACTGGAAGAAGAGGTTTAGTTGTCTCTGTAATAGGTTTAAATAATTTTTCTGTACCCTCTGTAAATTCCACCTGAGACTCCTGACGTGATTGTAGTTGTTGCTTAACAGAATCACGAACGGGTAGATATTTTTTAATTGCCTTTAGTCGCTCTCGAGCTAATTTAGCTGAGTGTGGTTCTCCAGTACTCATTATTGATAATATCTATACTGGCTGTTTAATTTATAGCAGCAGAGAGGGTGAATGACATACGTATGTGACCAGATTGTGAAAAAATCTGGTCAATTAAAGAAGTTTTCATTATTAAGGCAAAAACTTCTTTTTTTTAGCCTTCGTAGGAACCCTTAATTTTCAAAAATAAGGTCTCTACAAAAGTTGTAGGGTTCAACCTCTCTGCTGCTAGTTATTTTATTATTCACATTTGAATTTCAAAATATTTTCTGTATACGTAAATGAAAAGGTAACTTATTCTCACTTGGACATAACTCCTTTGGTCATGCACGCTGACCCCCCATTGGGACCTCAGAACACACTTTTTGATTCTCAAAAAAAAACCCCACAGTCTGGGAATATGGCAAGTATGGAAGGATGCAGTGAAAGCCAATCTCATACTACCTTCTCTTTCTGCCATTACTCATACGTTCTTGTATGGTAAAACAAACATCATAATACAGCATGGTATGAATTACTTTGTATACATATATCAATAAATTCCATCACACCAGTACGTATTCCTAATCCCATTAAACAATATCACAATAATCAGACGCATTTCTTTACAACTCATACAAACAAAGTACACAAATATTCAAATATCCATGCTCTGATATATGCATACGTCCATAGTAACTAATCTTACATACTTCAACCATGTTTCCAAATTCACAATTCAAGCATGTGTAAATTCTAGCATAACGCAGTAATAAATGCACTGGTTTACTATGAAGTAACCTAATAGCGAATTACAAAATTCATTCTGACCACAAGCTAACAATTTATATAATTCTGCCTCGTTTCTAATAATTCTCTAGGTAGGCTCAAGCCCATTTCTCAAATACGCATGTAAATGAAACACTACAAAAATAATTCTACATACTAAATTATCCTAGTAATTAAGTGTACATATTAAAAATAATTACAATTATGATGCCATAATATTCTGCAAAAATCGAGCAAATAACTTACTGAGCTTTTCAAAGCTTTGTCTTTCCTTAGAATCAGCCTCTAAGTTTTGCACTAAATTACGAGTAACTTCTTTTCTCTGAGTAAACCCTATTGATCTGCAATCCTTCCAGGCAAATACTAAATTTTCTCTTACAATTTCGGAAAGTATTATTCGGGTCTGAATTGTAATCACACCCTCTATCTCAATTTCGATTGGATATCGCTGTGAACCAATCCAATCACACTTAGCAGACAATGTCTCTCTCACTGTCAACGTGGGGACAGATAAGAACATGCCCCATTCACCCCGTGGGATTCCATTTGATCCTGGAACCAACTTTAAACACGTGTGATAACTGCAAGCCTTTGTAGGTCGTGCGATCTTTCACCTTTGCCAGTTCAAATTTCCGGTCTTTGGCTGGTCATGGTAACCTTGCGTAAGAGTTCAACACTAACCCTGCGGTAATCTTTAGACCTCAAACACATGGCCACGGTAATATTCCCAAGGCAGGTAGATTAGAGCTTATACATAACTTGATAGCTGGGCCTTAGTAAATGTGACATTGCCAATCATCAATAACATTATCTTTGAATTTTTCTGTGTTATTTTTTGTTGAAGATATTGAATGATGATCCAATTTAGTATATGAGATTGAATGATATTTTCTGTAAGGTCATTTCTGTTTTATTGATATCATCTAAATCACTTACTCTAGGGAAGCTACTACTCTAATGTACATGAATGATGTTCTGTCCTGACACCATCTGATTAGGTCCAAAAAGTTTAGGCCTAATCTAAATCTCACATATCACTACAGAAGACAATGATCATTTTTTGACATGGTCATAATTTTTCTGCCTGGGTTATGAGCGATACAGTTGTTGTTATTATTCATTGGTAAAATCATTGTATGTACAACACATGTATTTAATTTACCATATTTGATCCTGTATAAAGCATACATAAGCACCAACAATTTATACTCAGACCTGCCAGTGCAATATGCACAGGTTCTGGGTTGCTAATTTTTATTATTTCAACTGAAGAGCTTTCAGTATGATCTGGTGGCAAATTGTGCAAACAACTTACAGCTTGATCCAACAGCAAATTTTACAAGAAACCGCTTACAGCCTGATGTTGACAGATAATCAAACAGTCTACAGTCTAATCTTCTGGAAGATTAAGTAGATTACAGCCTGATATGTCAACTGATTATGGAAACAATGCCATCTGATTTGCTAACAGGTTATGCAAACAGCTTACAGCCTAATCTGCTGACAGATCATGTGAACAGTCTACAGTCTGGTCTGCTGACAGATAATGTGGACAGCTTTCAACTTCATCTGATGAAATAATATGCAAACAGCCTACATCATGATCTGTCTACATATCATGGGAATAACTTACAACCTGATCTTTTGACAGATCATGTGAACAGCTTATGACCTAATCTGCTGACTGATTATGTAAATTGCTTACATCAGAGGTCTCAGACTCAATCACTATGAGGGCCAAATGAGAACTAGTACATTGGCCTGAGAGCTGCATCACTGAAACCTTTTCATTTGCATTATTAATTATTTATTATTTTACAAAATTCTAGTGTCGTTGTGGGTACAGGAAATAACTCTGATGGCCATGTGTTTGAGACCCCTGGCTTACGTGATCTGCTGGCAAGTAATGCAAACAACTTGCAGGCCAGTCTATCAGAAGAATATGCAAACAGCTTGCAGCCTCATCTGTCAGCATATTTTTCAAATAGCTTTCAGTCTGATTTGCCAACAGATTATGCAATGGCCAATCAACATCTCCCCTGTATACGTGATAGGTGCACATGATGTACATGTGAAATATGGTAATATTATACCTGTCTGGACAAATGCTTGTTGAAACTGGTGCCAATTCAAGGGTTATATATATTAGATACTTATCAAGAAAGCCTAAAGACTTATTTTTACAGGATTGTACATGTCAGCTTGTACGGGTTACCCGTAATTTGTACGTGGTTTTTCTTTCCTTTTCTTCAGTGTATGGCTGTACAACCATTTTGTACTTTTTTTTCTTATAAAAATTTACATTTTTTAAAAATTTGTACAAATCTTTTTTGTTAATCCCAGAGTCTCGATGTAATTTTTTTTAAAATCGAGTGCGATCCAGAATCTTTTTTAGCTGGCCATAGAACACAATTAATTTTACTATATATTCTCTACATTTGTTTCTCAGTACTGAACTTTACACTGTGTGACAATCAATACAAATCATATGTTAATCTACAATACCTTCAAAGATGACTTCACGGTGAAGTTCTTATCAAAGGTTCACCTGCATTTTTTTGAAAGGCTTGACTGTAAACAAGCCATTGTGCAATGGAACACAGATTTCACTTCCGGATCATCACCAAGACCTTATTACTCGCTGTACACTGTCGCCGAAACACACACAGACAACCACACCATAAGCTCATATTCTAAAGAATAAACAATTGCCTTTAAATCCATACCAAGAATTTCTAAATCTAACTCTTGTATCACCACCAAACAGAGACAGGAAAAAATGCTCTAAACATAGACTGGGACTACATTTGTGGGTACTGAACCGGGGGGTACTGAACCGGAATTATTAATTGTGGCCTGATTCCAGCTATGTGCTAGCAATGTGGGCATAACTCTAACATGCTTTGGAAAGTGATGGAAGTCAGGAATGCCGAAATCAGGTTAAGTTGAAGTATCTTTCTTTAATGAAACGAATAAAAATATATTAGTTTTGAAGAAAGTGTTTAAATAGCTTCGTTTCATTCAAGATTCTAAGGATCCTTTTAACAGATTTTGGTATTCCCAACTTCCATCGCATTCCAGCCAACTGAAATGTTGGCCAAGGGAACTTGAAAACATGTCCATTTGCGTGTGTGGGAATTTGAATTTATTAGGATAAAGACATCAGTGTAAGTAAAGTCGGACTAAAACATTATAACTTTAATTTGTAGAAAAGCACTGATATGGGACGCCATGTGTGTGAGATATTCCAGACTGACATCCTTCCGAAGTTAATCTACGTCAGAACATTCTACACAGTGCTGTCATTGGGCAATACGACCTTGACGCCCAAAAAAATAAATATAAGGTCGAGGTCTTATATTGTAGGACTAAGGGTTTATTGGTAATAATGAGACCATGATAAATCCAAAGAAGTTAATATTACACCTTGAAAATTCGTTTTTCAAAATACCTTGCACATATCTTTTTTGCTAGTAGCGACACTTTCGTTTTTGAGTTTCTCCACACCTGGATTATGAAGCACTTAAAGTTGAGTTTGAGGATTATTGCATGCTGCCTGATGAATGTGTGTCTGTATTGATAGACGATCACCAGAAAAAGAGCTTTTATAGCTACTGGCTGGATGTTATCAGCCTGTCAATTAGTACTGGTGGCATCTGCTTCCCAAATGTGAAATTAGTTATTCAGCTACTAGTTACCTTGCTTCACAACAATGCAGACTGTGGTAGATCTTTTTCTATGATGAATAAAATACATTCAGATTGTAGGAAGTCTCTGAATGCAGATACACTAACATCATTTTTACAGTGTAAATTAAACATTGACACCTGCTGCATAGACTTTAAAACCCTGATTACATTTTGAAAAGTGCAAAGGGTGCACACTGAAAATCAAAAGAGTAAAATGAGTAATAGAAAAGAGAAGCAACATACTTTGTAAAATTTGATAAATAATGTATTTCCCTTGCATACAAAATAAAAATTAAAAAAAATAAAGAACTTACAGTATTGCAGATTAAATCCCAGATAATCCTAGAATTACAGACACAAGTCCTAATAATTAAAGCTCTGAATAAGCTGTAATTTGTGGAAATCCAAATTAAATCCAATGCTGAAAGTGTTGATTGATAAGTTAAACTAGACTTACCAAGTCAGCATTTGATTGTGATTTCATGAACCCAATAAGTGCCTTAGTGATCACATGAGATGAGATTGATCTTGTGACTGATCAGTCTTGAGAGCACAAGAAATGGAAGTCTCATTGTTTTATTGGGTGGGAAGTGCCAAGGTTGGGCAATTGATCACTAAGGCACTTATGGGGTTAATGAAATTACAATCGGACTTGGTAAGTCAGTTTAATTTATCAATTTCACTTCCCCCATAAGTGCTTTGTGATCCCTTGAGATTTCAGAGAGAGGCTTCTATTTAAGGAATAGATTAACAAGTAGAAAAAGGCAAAAAACCTTGTATGTGTTGTTAGTAAACGAGGTAAACCAAAGAACACTACATCATATCAGCATTATGAAATTTTGGATGTTGTCAAGACCTTTCTACTGAATTCATTCTTGTCTGTAATGAGCTTGTCATATAATTTCTTGAAAATAAAAGAAATTGTGTGCCTTTAGGACAAGCTGCAGAAACAAATGCAGCCCTTGTGCTATGAAACACAGCTGTACCTTTATCAGATATTCTTACAACAGTGTGCATCCAGTTTGATACTGTGCCTTTTGCAAATTTTTTTTGAGGGGTGGGATTGTGTGTTGATGAGCAACTGTGTTTCAATTTCATAAAATTTTAGTCCATTGCAAATAACATTGTAAATAAGCTACAACACACAATCTTATTTTTTTTCTTTCTTTATTTTCATATGGATAGGATTCAAAACAAAGTGCTCCACATGGTGCCCTGGTATAGATTGTTTCAGCAATGAAGGAATGTGTATTTATACAATGTTAACACCAAAAATAGTGCTATTTGTCTGCATAAGGCGAAGCATCTGACACCTCTGTTTTGTCAACAAAGCATGCAACATAGCTTTAAACTTCATAGTAAGGTCCTGCAAGGACAACTGGTCATTGCATTGTTGGGACAGAAAATAGTCAAACACTAGCTGCACATCCCACACACACACAAGTACTTTGGAAATGAAGACTGGGCAATGAACACTCCTCTCCTAAATCTCTTAAGTTAACATCATTACTTTGAGTGGATTGAGAAGAAGAATGATGAAATTGCATATCTAGCAGAACTGTAGCCTAAATCTCCATCTACTAATTCAGTTAATAACTCTATAATGAAAGTGACTGGTGTGTTAAGTGGATTAATTTGTCTTTTATTCAAAATTGACATCCACTTAGGAGATGACCCCAACAATGTTTTATAGTTGATGTTCTCCATGAATTGATGATGATGAAGGCAGCCCTGTCTGATAATCCTTGACAGGTGACTGTTGTCCAGATAAGTGAAAAACACCCATCTTCAATTTGTGGAGAGGTGCTGTCATTGCAGGTTGTGTACCAAGGGCAGAATTTCTTGTGGGTGAGGCAGCATAAAACAAGAACCAACTACAAGATGCAGGAAGCTGGGAAACCAAGGTTGTTTTGGCCACATTAGTGCTGCCACAGTTAGAGCTGCTTTGTCTTGGGTCATTTTTTGCAGCACTACTTCCAGTAGACTAAAAAAACAACATCAACAACTATAGCTTGTAGGTCAGGTTTGTATGAAACATAATGTGGAACTTGGTGATTTAGTCTCAGAACAAGTGAGTCCACATCTAGATGTCCATACAGTTTAATTATAGCATTAAAAGACAGTAGAACTTAACTTCCATTCAGAATCCTCATTTATGTTTCTAGACAATCCATCTGCATCACAATTCAGTGTTTGCTGCAAATGAGAAGCATTTAACAAGATATTTCTAGTTGTACACTACAACTAGATGTCACTTGATAATTTATGCCAAATAGGAATGTGGTCACCCATTTCACATATGAAACTGCTACAGAGTTGTCCAACTAGATGTGCACATGAGTGTGTTTCACCTCAGAACAAAGCAATTGTAATGTCAGAAAAACAGACTTCTAGTTCGAAGGAGTTAATAGGATACAGATTTTTTCCTTCCTCTAGATTCCAAAGACCACCTGTGTCAACTTTAGTTGTAGGATTTACGTCTCTCCCCAACCAACAACAGAGGTCAAAACAACACGTGGTTAAATATTTGAGACTACCTTATAATTATAATGTACATTAGATATCCACCAATATATACATCGTCTGATCTCAGCCGAAAGTGATAAATAGGCATCAAAATCACCTTTGTGTATCAGGAAGTATTATCTTATAATATAAAGGTGCATACACTACACCTGGTGTGCTAGCAACAAACTTTCCCAAAAGTTGAGACAATTGACAAATAGTGATGTGCTGTTTATGTACAGTAGTATGTCATAACACACAGTAACTAAACTGCCTGCTGTATCTCTAATTACTGTGACTGTCCTTGTAACAGGATCCAGCAAGAATCCCACAAAATTTATTTTCTGGGTGGGTTCAAACACAGATTTTCCTGGGTGAATAGTTAATCCCAATCCAACAAGTGTATGAATTGTGTCCTGAACATACTGTCTACACTGGTCATAGAATCCCCTAACAAGCAACTATCTTCACTGTATGCTACAGTTTGTGAAACCTTTTCATCTCAATAATGCAAAACTGGCTTCAGTAGCTTGTTGAAAACATTTGGTGCAGATGCCAAACCATTTGGCAAGAAGGTAAATTCATATATTTCCCCAATCTACATAAAATGCAAATACTTTCTATATTTCTGAACCCCAGGAACAGAATAGTAGACATCAATTGATACAGTTAAATTAATTTATGCATAAATCATTTGATGCAAGGAACCAAATCTGGTGCTTGGCATTCACAGCTGTTATTGAGGTTTCTATTTTAAAATGTATCTTCTCAACATTTGAAATGTTTTAAATCCAGGACAGGTCTCACAGACCCATCTCTTTTAGGTAAAACGAAAATGTTTGAAATATATTATCCAGGTATGGAATTAACTCTCTGAATAATACCTTTTGTGAATTCCAGCATTTATTTGTCTTTCCTCATTAAAAAATAAATTTGGTTTTGGTAAATATGTCTTTATAGGCTGCTGTTCTAACTCAAATTTCATAACCTTGAACAGTATTCAGAATCCAAGCATCTGAAGTAATATTGCCATCCTTCAAAAATGCAGAAATTTTCCCCAGTGACAATATTGTTGGGTGTGTTGTTCATACAAGAAACCTGATGAGTACTTGCATTATGCTGCATACTATTGGTCTGGGGAGATCATACTGATCCTTCAGTGTTTGGGTATACCCCTGTTCCTTGTTTCCAAACGTTTTTGCAGCCTTGTCTCCAGTGGGTATTGGTCTGCCACTGAAAATTCCAGTTCCGGGAGTGTCCTCCCCATGAATGGGGTTGTCCTACAAAAGGCACACTGCTTTGAGCCCACTTTTCCCTTAGCTGCATTCTTTGTTTCTTCCCAAGCGGCAGAGTTCCAGCCTTATGAGATTCATCAGGCTTAGTGATCTGCCCATTTAGGTTGTCACCAAAAAGCCAGTGTTTGACAGGGTTCCATGCAGCACACTTGGGCTAATACACATCAGTAAGCTCTGGCTTTATGAGCTCATGGTGCTTGATATTAAAGTTCTGAACAGAAAAGATGACAATTTGAAAATGTCTATGACAAAATCTCAGACTGAATGAAAGGGTAATTCCTGTAGGTTGTTTCTATGCTGTTTAAACAGTTCAGCTGCTCTGAAAGTTGGGATCAACACATGCCCCATCCAGGTTTGCAGCTTTTGCAATGAAATATTTGCACTTGTCACCTCTTTGGACGTTGCATTCCAGATCTCAATATTTATTCTAGGCACCTTTAATATGTCACAATTTCCTGGTCTTGTATACTTTTCCTGCAAAGGTTGAGCCTTGTCATGAGTTAACACAGAATGCAGGCCTTTATTGACAACTTCAGCTAGTTTTGCATCCACATTTGGGCCTGCTTTTTATTTTTTTATTTTTTATTTTTTTCTTCTCCAAGAAAAAACTTTCAACTTCTGCAAACAAATCATCATCATAGTTCACATTAATCTCTTTGGAGTCTGTGTCTGTGCATAATTAGTCCTTCAACATCGCCAGTATCGACAATCGGGTGTGACATACCTGCAGAATCCAGAGCTCATGCGAGCATTTGCAACTTACTGGCAATGCTTTGGAGGGGGTAATCATGCATGCATGTTTGGCACCACATCTGCATTTTGTGGTTACAGCAAAAAATATACTGCCAATTCTTTGTCTATAGCAGCCAAATTGGTGCTTTGGGTGAAAGTCATGTGACTTGCGCAAGTAGAGCCAGACAAAGACATTATAGTCTGGTTGTAGTTGTAATGGCCAACCTAATTACGTGTCTAAGCTGGCCAACATGTGCCTCGTTAGGCCTAGCACCTAAGGATACAGTTGCAGATGGCAAACATGCTCGTTTCCCCATCAAAACTGTAGTGGAAGACATGCCAAAATCATATGGGATGTTTTCCTTTTGGTTACGACAGTTTTTTAATATTTCACTCATTAAAGCCCATTCCCTCTGGGATCTACATGACCAATGTCATCTGATGGGATCACGAGGGATTTATGGGGGAAGTGAAATGTGCCTGTGGTGGCCTGTGTCATGGTGATCTACCAACAGTTTTGTTGGATCACAATAATACAATCCAAGAATAAATCCTTATCCAAAATTTCAGTACAAGTTCAAGTTTCTCTTTCCAAGAATGTTATTTTTGAAGAGCACTTTTGTATTTCAAGTGAAGAATCTCTTAAATAATTTGAATAAATAAACTTCCAATCCAAATGAATTTCTGGACACAGCAATAATACAGTTGATTCTGCTGAGATCTTAAAGCATGAATGAATAATTTTTCCAGTATAAAGATTATATTGTCCTCTTCTTGACCTCAGGTCACAATAAGCATTTTCTAAGAAAAACTATTACCTAATGGAAAATAGCCTTCTAGAATGAT
>JAECUM010090708.1:0-111639 GCA_016617855.1 Megalonaias nervosa
TATATATATATATATATATATATTTGTAGTATGATTGGGGGGGTCACGTGACCCCCCTTGGCCCATGCTGCGGGCACCCATGTCCAACACCATAGGGCCACACAGACCAGAAAGTGTAAAGTTCATGGGACATATGGTGAAATTGGGTGCTGTCATAGAAAATATATGTTTATCGTTGTTTCTCATTCTTGTTCTAACTTGAAGCGTTAGAAGTTAGAAGTCACTTTATGTCAGTGGTTCCCAAAGTGGGCGGTACCGCCTCTGGGGGCGGTGGGATTACCGAGGGGGAGCTAATGCTGAGTAATGCTTCTTACAGGGTAAAGTAGGGGATGCTAAAGATGACCAAGAGGACGGTGGCCCGAAAAGTTTGGGAACCACTGCTTTATATTGATTCATTACAAAACAAAATCCGTTCTGTAAATCATGGTATAGTTTTAGTATTTGATGTTTGAAAATGTATCTACACCAAGAAATTAAATGGTTTCAAAATTATCCGAATTCAAAGTTGTTAGCCCATTTTTAAATGGAGAAAAATAGATATAGTGAAAACCATTCCAATGAAAGTCGTATTATTACATTATGTTTCATTCCTTTATATCGGTGTCGTTTCTTTATTACATTTACGAAAGAAACAAAGTGGTTGCATAATGGGCCATTGATTGATGAAGAAAATATGAAACCAATCCAAAATTTTCACCCTTATTTCAATTGTTCATTTTAACTAGCACATACAGTTAAATAGTCCATGTTCATATCATTTACACATGCACGTTGCTAATGTCTAACTGCAATTATTAAAAAAAAATGTTTCAGCAGTTATATATTTCCTTTATTATTTGTTCATTCTAATATTTGATTCATACAGGTTGCATGATTGAAGTACATGGTATGTGTTTACTTTGATCACAAACTTTAACATTGAAAGGACTTGTGATACGAATTCAGCTCCCATAGTAAACCTATGCAAACACCAAGATATTAAAAATTAATTAATTTGAGACTGAAACATATTATCAGCCTTTCATAGAGACCTAACAGTTCTTAAGGTTCACACATGTACTTACTATGGGAGAGTGTTGTGTTAGAAAATGTCAAAAGTGTAAGTGTATGTGGGTGGTGGTGGAAACGGTTTCAATCATTAACATTGAACAGAGAACTGTTTAACAATATTTAATGGAATGCAAAACAAACAAATAAATAAGAGTTAGAATTATCGTCTTCAACTGGTTTTCTATAACTCTAATGTAGATTACTGGAATGGGTAAGACGGGAAGCTGTGAAGTGTGTAGTCCGATAAATTAACCCACAAAATCTGTGTTGATACTGATGGACGATATCATAACGGGTAAGGAACTGATTTATCAACCTATGAAGTGTAGTGAGATACAACTGTCCAAGTCTATTTTGGAATTAATCTAGTATTTTTTTTTATTTGATACTGTAGTGTACTATTTCTCAATTTTTTTTTTTAAGAATGTACTAACTTGACACTGTGTTTTTTTTTAATTTTGAATTTTTGCGCCGACTGTACTTGTCCGTTGTCTAGCGAACAATTATAGCGCACAATTGTTTCTAACCTTTCCCGGACACCACATGGCACAATTTAACCAATCGCTGTATGCACGGCAAAGCAGTATATTATCTCGTGTGCTGTGTATTTCCATTGTAAGAAGCCAGTCTGAATGTATACAGTAGACATAGACGACAATGTAAGAACAGTAATAAGTGTTGGAGTATTGCAGGGTTTGTCAATACAAACAATATGAACATCACATGAACTCAAATTTATGTGAACCTAAACTGTTTGATGATAATTTAAATCTCCAATTTGGAGTTGATTCATGTTTAGACGCGAGCTATTATTCACTTGGTGCAGACGACTTCTCGTATCAAAGCATGAACTGAATACGAAACTCCAATGCCAATCAAAAATGGCAGACATCGAGGTAAGCCTGACATGGACACCACATGGATGTTTCTCTTCATGATTATGTTTGTTTTACATAATTTACTGTTAGTAAGAACATAATGTGTCTAACAGGTAAGCAAAAATAGTACTGAATACACTCTAAAAACTTTACTAACATGACGAAGAGGTTTCGCCGAATGAACCCTTACGTCGAAATTAGGTTACATTTGTAAAGACCGGTTACAGGTATTGACTGATAGTTTGCCAGTCCTAATATTAAAAAACAATTTAATATTATATTATGCATTGTATTATACCTCATATTCATGCAATATGTACCATATTTATCAAAACAAAAATATATAAAAGCAAAAGATTGAAAATAATGTCAGAATCATTGTGACCACAGGAGCACTGGTCATTATGATATTATGAAGTAAATGGGTAAAAAGGTCCAGGTGACATCTATATGTGTAACCATTACTATATAAAATAGATTTCAGTTAACAGAAATTACCTAAAATTTCTCCCAGAACAAATTTAATTTAAAGCTAAAATCATCAATGACATGTACCACCATGTCAGCCAATTCTGTGTGTCGGGTAATTCTGCGCAACGATACATCATTTCTGGAAACATTGAATCATGTGTTATTTTGGGTAAAAAAATCCATTTTGTATCAAGAAAGAACGGTTGTACTTTAATTAAGAAAAGTGATATCCATAATGTCTACAAAAATATCCCACATTTCGACTTGAAATGCATGTGAAAATGTGGTTTCTAAATGTCAACATGAAGACCCTCTCCATGACCTTCTTGAACCTGTAACCCAGAAATCCTAATTGCAATGTATCTTTTAGAATCATACAAATAAAGACATTATTTAAAAGATGGAAATGTATACCTTAAAAGAATTCTGTATTTTAATCCAAGTTTCCAGTTTTGCAAGAAGTTGTCCCACACTATAAAATCGTCTGCTACCCAACGTGTCAACTTGCCACTTTACGGGATTCTCAAGAAATTCCCTGGTGTATAGTCTGTTTCTAAATTCTTTAGTAATTTTTCCCCATAAACTAAATGTTGTAAACACATTAAATCCTATTCATTGTTGTTTCTCTTCCACTTAATAGCTTATTTTTTTTATAAAATGTTGAACATTACTATTTTTTTTTACAAGATCGGTTTAGTTTGCTTAATATCTCTTGCCTTTTATTGGCATTGTTGCGTTGAATTTTGAACTGCTGACAGAAAGAGTCCAAAGTAATGTATTTCATTTCTATAGCCTGATGGATAAATATTACTTTTCAAAGCTGTGCGCAGAATAGGCCAACATATCGCGAGTCATGAAAACACGAGTTGGTATCCCTTGTGTCCAAAATTAATATTATTTTGAACAAAATTTTCTTGTGACAATTGCCACTTTTCAAATGGTAATCATTGCAATGTTTTATTTTCATCAATCGGTTGTATTCGATATGCCTTTTGCTTCAGTATTGGTGACGGAAACCCTAGGTGTGCAAAATGCCTGACAGCATTGTACTGATTAAGGTACAAAATATGAAGTTCCTAAACATTCACTAATGAAATTGGTGGAACATGAAATCATGAGAGGTCATCATCATTTAGGATAGTGGTAGAGACCTAAATGATCCTTTTTGAAGCATAATGTTTCAAAACGCAACTAGGAAATGTCATATTGCTGACCATAATTACTCAATAATGTTAAATTTGATAAACTTCATAAATCTGATTGCATCTTTAGGCGATAACCAATCCACTTAATATAGTCTCTACACACTATATCCCCCTCCCCTTTCATGGCAACAGTTGCTGTATCTGAAAGTGTGTTTGATATCACACTAACGATCACCCTGAGGTATACAAAAATATTCATTTAGCTTTGTGTCTGCAATATAACCATAATTTTGCAGTTATAGTAAAGTACATGTACATGAACTGTAGTGCTGTTGCTTTCTGTAGGACTTGTACTAATTCATTCCTATAGTAAACCTGTGCCAACACCATGATATTAATTCAGTAAGTTTACATTTCTGAATGCCAATGATCAAACCTATATTTTACAAATATAGGCACATTCTTGATGGGAGCTTTCATGTCGAGAAAATGGTATGAACCATGGATTTTGTGCTAATTTCAGTAATGAGTTTTCCAAACTCAAGTCAATGAAAGGACTAAAATTCCACCAATAAAACAATGTCTGTTTTTTTTTATTATCTACAACTAGGATAAACTCTCAATATTCATTTTACTAATATCTTTCTTTCATTATCAACCAGTCCTAGCCAGCCAAAGCCATATATGTGTGTGTGTGTGTTGATCCATCATTTCTTGACTGTTTCTCATTCTGTCATACCTTTAGTATTGTGAGTCCTAAAGTCGCAGTTTTGAACAACAACTTGTAATAATGAACAACTTGAAATCCAGAGTTGTTGAACTCAGTTTTGAGAAATTGTTGGATTGTACAGGGACATATAAATAGACATAGGCCAGTTTTGCATTAGTTCATTAGTACTTCCAAATCCAATGTGTACAAAACTAATTCATCTCATGCTGTTTCCTGAGGTAAATCATTAAAAAAGCAAGCAAGTTATATTTTTTTAATTACATGTACAAATTAAATACACATATTGGAGTCTCTCATTTGACGTATGTTGCTAGCTAGATGCTACCCAAAATTACTCATTATTTAAGTTTGTTTTGAAACAGTTGGTGTGACGACTTCTGTGTGCTAATGTTTATTATTATGTAATGCAGTTCAGACTCCAAATAAAAGTTGTCTATGTCTTTGTGTAAAACTGTCAGATATAATTTTTTTTCACATTGTGGTAGCATCTTCACCCAGATTGCATGAGCTTTACATTACCTTTAAAAATATCATATTTTGCGTGTTGTGGGGTGGGGCTAGAGTAGGAAGAGAGAGATCAATCACTGTACATCCTGGCATGTATATTGACATATATTGCATCAACTACGTGGAAACCTCAAGTTATATAAAATAATTTTAAAGTAGCATTTATTATCTATATACAATCCTTTCATGGAAAAAAAATCTCGGCAGAACCTTTCCTACCATTAAAATAGTCTTTTTGTGAAATGCTAACAACTCCTTTAGACCTCTGATGTCATGCAAATATTCTTTCAATGCAGAAAGCCTCTTTAAAACCTTTCCTACCTTTAAAATGGTCATTTAAAGACTAATTTCTAAGCATGTCTTGAATCTTGACATGATTCTTACTTATCTGGATTCTTCAAACTTTCAATACAAGATTTCAGCAGCAAAGTACTTAGTGTCTGTCTGTCAGTCTCTCTGCCAGTCTCACATGTTTGGTGTCACTTTTTGCATACCAGCTTCATCTAAGAACTAATTACAGACCTGTGCACCCTCTGTATTTTTCCGTATTTAGTACGGGAAAAATATCAAATACGGAAATACGACTTCAAAAGCTAAATCCGATTTTGTGTGAGGTAAAATATGGAAAATTTGTATTTGGCAAGTATGAAAAACAAAGGAAAGAAGTACAAAAATAAAGCAATACAGTCAAACCCGGTTATCTCGATTACATCGGGGGTGTAAAAAAATCGTTGACATAACCGGGTCGCGAGATATCGGGGTTTAGTTGATAAATCTACTGCAGAACAATGATTATGCATCTCAAGTACCAAAAATGAGGAGTTTTGTTTCTAAAAACAAATGGCATTTCTAATGCACAATAAAAATAATAATCCAGTCATGCCTGGTTGTAGAAAAAAAGAGGATTGGATGTCTTTTAAATGAGATTAAGTAACAAGTCACACATTTTTACATGTACAACAATAAGTTACTACATCAGTGTCAGTGGTCTGAAGTTGTTTTTATTTCCATGTGACTAGCCTCATCCCTTTGGTAGCCTCAGCAAGAAAATGATTTTCTCACACTATC
Source organism: Megalonaias nervosa (assembly GCA_016617855.1). Taxonomy (NCBI): domain Eukaryota; kingdom Metazoa; phylum Mollusca; class Bivalvia; order Unionida; family Unionidae; genus Megalonaias; species Megalonaias nervosa. The sequence continues at coordinate 5,850 of JAECUM010090708.1, forward strand.
CAAAATCTAGGCCAATTGAAGTACATGTACATGTAGGACTATACTTTTTTTTAAAAGTATTTTCTTTCCTTACAGCTGACTTGTGACTAGCAGCAAAATTTAACTGACCAATTTTGTGCATAAAAATCGATATTTTTTTTTTTTTTTTGATCGTCAGTGGTTCCTTTACACCAGTATATGCCGGTTTTTACCGATAAAATTTGCTTCTGTACCGGAAAAAGACGGGGCTGTCGGTATTCATGTACCGACAAACTAAAATGTGTTTGAAGTCTTTGAAGTTAACTGTCCCAACATCAAATTCTGTATGAAGCCAAACTTATTCCATTCATACAGTTGTAGTCCGATCTCCCTCCCGACTTTGATCACTGACCGTCAGCAAGAACACAGCACCAGGAGGGTCGGCTAGTCTCTTTGATGGGATTGCAAGACTTTGATATTCAAGACAAAAGCAATACATATGAAAACACTCCTTTCAGTTTCAAATTTTAATCCTTTCTGTCGCCTTCTGCTTCATTCAGTTTGTGTTGGAGAATATGTAATCATGGTACAGCGATTGACAATTTAAAAAAAAAAAAATACTGGGCGCTATGGATTTTTTTTACAATACTGTTGGTGCTTTTATTTACTCTTGTTCAAACCAAATTAATAACGGGGGGGGGGCAGCTTAGCTTGGGATTTTGCGGGTTTGTATTTATAGATTATTGAGTCACGTGATCTAGCCATGCTAACGGCTTACACTCGCACCAAGCATGGAAACACTTCAAATATTACCAGATTTGTTTTAAATATGTTGTGTAATACAAATTAGATGTTTAACCTGATAATTTTTCGAGTCACAGATAAGACCAAATTCACGATGCTGTGTGGGACAAACTATATTGTCGTGGTGTTGACATGTGATAATGTCCATTTTGAACACAGCTTATGTAAAGCTCAGAAACGCATTCATTCAATTTCCTTACTCTAAAGTATTGTTTACAAGATAATCTTCTCCACTCTATGCAAGTGATAAACCATGCATTGATGAGACTGGTTGATTAGCATTTGTATTGGTAAAATTTAGTCTTCTAGCGACATTTTCTATCCTTGCTGTTACGAGGTACCGGTAATAGCGGAAACGCCGGATTATTTCTTGTAAACTTTCTCTGAGATGGACGTTAAAAGTTGCATTTCGTCAAATTGAGCGGCTCCAGATGTTACTTCGGACTGAAACTTATGCCCGACATAACAGGGTTATCGACTTAACAGGGGTCGAGATAAGCTGGGGAAAAATAGCATAGCAAAGGATTTTTTTGGGACTGGACCAAAACGCTTGACATATGCGGGTTCTCAAGATAACCGAGGTCGAGATAAGTGAGTTTCACTGTAGCATTCTGCTGTAGTTAGCACTGTATTTGCAATATGGGTCATTGTATTAACAGTTTGGATACAAGATGCTTTGGTAATGTTGTGCGTTTCTATTGGTGTGCGCTTGTGAAGAATACTGAAAGCTGACATGAAATACTGAAAATATCCCTGAAAATACTGAAAAGCATTATAAGGGGGTGCACAGCTCTGTAATTAGCAAACCTTCTGTCCAAAATATTGTTGTTGCCTCAACAAACTCAAACTTCTTGGTGTTAGATACCATGCAATGCTCATTAACTGATGGTCACTGCTTACAGTACTATAGTTTTGCCGTATGTCCCCTTTTTTACAGAGATGTTTTCCTTTTTGGTCCTTTAAGTTCTAAACCGATACAGATACACCCTTTCTCCAGAATGCCCTCTTTTTTAAAAGTTCATATATGTTAACCTTAGACTGTACTCCCTCATTCTCCCCAGCAGCAAAAGCAGACATTTTTCGTCCACTATGACTGCATTTCTTCAACTTACAAAAATGTTGACATTTTTCAATAATTTAACATTTTTAGCAATAAATCCAGATATGTAAGTGGACTATTATTGAATACTTCAAGTTGTAAAAGTAGCTCTAGGTTGGTTGTGTAATAAAGAAATTTTAAGTGCACGATATGGAATCAGAGATTGAACATCTGTATCAAATGCCAAATCTGCCATGTAAGGTTAAATGGGTATGTAATTAAGACTGAAAATTGCAGTAACCATTATTGTGTAGTGTACTGTTGGCAGTGATCTATATATTGAGGCACTAAAAATACAAGTTTTCATTTTGGAGTTTTGAGTCTGGTTTAAATGTTTATGCACAGCAGTTTAAAGACTAAATAGGGCATGAGGTGACCAAGTTGAAATAAAATAAGATATCGCCAAATCAAAGTTGTATTGGGTGTCAAATCAAAGGTCTTTGATAATACTTCAGCACAGACTTGATTTCTTTCCTCCGATTTTGTGTTCACAAGGTCAGGGGTCAAAGGTAAAAATATTAGATGTTAGAAAATCCATTTTGTGCTGGGCATCATATTCTGGATCAATAAAAGCAAATTATTTACTGGTTTTGACTCGTGAATCACTAAACCCCAGTGTAATAATAAAATCTTGAAAATAAAATTTCTGATACTGCTAAATCATGCAGAAGTCTCTAATTGTATTTTTATAACTGCTTGATGGAACAGAAGCAGGTACAAGTATATTACTTTTGTGTCGATTCATCCACACACATCTGTTCAAGTAAATGCATCATTTCTGGTTAACAGTTTGCATCATCAGCTTGTAATTATTTGATGGAATAGAATCAATTGCAGTGTGTTTGTCATTTGATTATTATTGTAAATTAAAATGTCATTATGATTTTATTAAAATATTATTAGCTACTGCTTCTAGTGGAGTACTTAATAAACATATAATAAAAATGAATTAGGACTTTAAAGTATCTGTTCTTGAATTAACTTAATTAAAATTACTCGTATTCTGAAAAACAAATGCCATTATAGCTTTTTTAGTTCTCACTAGTTTGAAACTAATCGGGTTTCCTAAAATTTGGATAGGCATGGAAATGTTTTTACTCACAGTTGATTGATATATGGTCAGTCTGATTAAAATCATCTCTCTGCTGTCCTATGTGAAGATCTAATGACAACCACTTAAGAGTCATTTTCTGGTGACCTTTTAATTAACCATTGGGAATGCAGCTTTAAAAAATCTGGAAGTGAATCAAACCGTTTGGTACACGTTCATGCTCTTCATCCACACCGCTCAGTCTCCAAATGTGAAGATATAAGACTTCATCTGATTGGTTGATAGAATTGGCAGTTATGGTAGTAACATAGGTTACCAGAACATGACCTCTAAGTGGTCGCTGTCAGATCTTCATTTATAAGTGGAGATCTGATTTTAATCAGATTGGGTTATATGGTTGCTATTTTCAGTGACTTGGTCCACATGACTGTTTCAAACATGCTCTGAACATACATGACCTGTCCCAGTTGCAAAGTTTATATTGACTAAATGTACCACCAGAAGGCATTGACAGGAGAAATATGCCATCACTTTAGGTTAAATTTTCAAAATTAAATTGTTTTGTTTACTTATAATATATTTTAAAAAATGACATGTTTTTAGTCCATTACCTTTTCATAAAAAACAACAATTTGGTGCTTATGTAAAATTCTATTGCATATTTTTTCCTTACTGATATGATGCCATGTAGACTGATTATTAATGTGCAATATGTAGAAATTAAATCTTGCAGTATGGATAACTGTTGATATAAAATTTTAATAATGTAACAAAAGCTTGTATTGCAATTTCATTATTCTGAAATTGTCCTGAACCTTGATTAGACCATTATTGCTATTAAATCATTTTTTTTTTTTTTCTGAACAGCATTTTCATCCATGGCTATAAATCTTGAAAGGCCTACTGTTCCTCTTAGGGGTTCTACATTTTTATTTGAGCTGCCAGGAGAAAGAAAATCCAGAAAACCAGTTTGATGGTGTCCTTCATTTGGACGGATTGGAATATTATGACGACAGGTAGGTTTTGATATAAATAATGCAAGACTTTCAGTAAGAAATTTAGTACCAGGGAATGGTTGGTGGGGAAATATACTTGATGGGGGTAGGGGTATGGCAGCAAAGCCTCCAGAAACTGAAATAGATTGAGTTTATCAACTGAAATTTGACTGCCCCTCCTAGATAGAGGAATTTGTAAATTGCTTGAAAATTTACTTTATAATTTCATATTGAGAATTCATATAAGGTTTTTTTTTTTTTAAACTCTTACAGGTTACTTCGTATTAATGTGGAAAATGATGCAGAATAATCTGGTTTAAGGTTACTGATATTGAATCATCGCAGTATATTCATATTTGTATTAATTAAATGAATATCTCTTGGCTTCTTGGGTGTTAAAAATGTGAAAAAAGCATGGGAAAAAGTTGCCAATGTTTGAATAAAATTTAGGTTTTATAATAATGCACAAAAAATCAACAATAAAAAAAAACAATAAGAATTTAGATTTTATAATAATATGCAAAATAAAATCAGCAATAAAAATAACTGACTTAAGAAAACATCACAGCATGGTTTTAAAATATTCATCTGTGCACTGGAAGGTAGTGTAGGCAAAATCCCTGGGCAGAAGATACTGTAGGCCTACTTTACAATTCACTGTGTGCTGAAACTGCTTCTCCAGAATGAAGGGTCATTTGAACATGGTCTTCTGACTAAAAAGTTTTCCTATGATGTCGAATTAATTGGTTGTAAATGAAAATGGGGTAAATGTATTGTCCCACATGGTCCATGACCATTTTGAAGTCTTTAATCTCTGCTCTTCCTAAATGGAAATGATATTGACATGGGGTTTTCACCAGAAAATTTCTTGTGACATCTAATTGGTCCTAAATGAAAGTGATGCCAATTTGTTATCCAGTATCGCCACCATAGTGGCCATCTTGAAAATCTTGTCATCACTCCTCCTAAATGGATAATTATATCAGTATGTGGTTTTGCTAAATGACTTCATATTGTATCTAGTTGGTTGTAAACGAATATTGTGCCAGTCTGATGTAACATGTAGCCACCACAGTCGCTACTCCACCTGAGTGGAAAGTCATATTGCAATGGGGTTGTCACTGGGAGACTTCTGATGGTATCTAATAGATCAAAAATAAAAATGGTGTCAGTTTGATATCCAAAATGGCTACCACAGCAGCCATCTTGACGAAATTATTACTATTCATCCTGATTGTATGGTCCAGTTAACATGGGCTTTTTAATGAAATGACTTAGCATTGGTACCATCCAGACATTCAGTAGGCCTGCCACAGTGGCCATCTTATTAGCAACCCCAGTGTAGGGCATATATCCCTTAGAATTGTCCCCGTTTTACACGGTCACTGCACTTTTTCCATATGTTAGTAACTTTCTGTATTAAAGACTGATCTAAAATATATATGAAATAAAAGCCAATAAAATTATCTTTCTAAATATGTATTACTTGTTAGTGTTATTTGGATTTACACTTTATCGCAGGTTGAAAAGTAAATTACAGGTAATTTACGTTTCCCGCACAAAATCAGTACTGCCTTGACCTGTGTGTAACGTGTGGTTCATTTGGAAAATTATGCGACTGGGTTAATGACTATGAATATTCATGAAAATTTCCAGCCAATCAGAAAATTGAATGATGGTTAGTGTGGAATTTGAAGAATTAAAATATCACAAGCCATGCTGAAGATATAGTGATGCAGATTCAAGTGCCGATCATACTCGATCCTCAAAGTTTACAAACATTCTTCACACGTCATTAGATTGTACATATTCTCATCTTTAATTTCATATATAAAACGTCTGTTGCAAAAGAGATTTAGTGTGCCGGATTTTGCTTTAAAGGTAAGGACTTTTGAATTTTTGTACTTCGCTGAGCATGTACTATGGACGCCATCTTGAATATATTACGATGTTAGTAAACAAACGTTTGTAACCAGTAGTTCAATGCCATATCGATTAGTAAATGTCCATAATATAGTGTCTACAACTTGTGGCTAACAAATACATGGTTCTAAATCGAGTTTTATCATATATTCTTTTATTTTAAAAGCGATCGTCTTTTGAGAATTTGTCGAGACGACCGTTCTTCATAACCATGCGATATCGCAGTTAACATCGAATTTAGCAAATTTTAAACAATGATGTGTGAAGAACACTACAGACTTCATCAACAATGACTTTAGTTACAACCGAATGGTGACATTTATATTAAAGTAGGAAGTAAAATATGAGATTTTCCAATTACCATGACAATAATTAAACTTGAAATTTTATGCATAATCCATGATTAGTAAAGCCTTGGATTTGATACATAGTTACCAGCATTAACTTTATTAAAATTTCTATTTGAATGGTTTTGCTGTGGAGAAAAGAAACATTTTTGATTTAACACCATATATTAACATGTTGCTGTGTGTGTTAGCACACAAAATATTACAAACAAAATTTAAATATTGGTGAGATTTTTCTTGAAATAACTTTCCCTGTTGTAAACGTACATCTTCAATAATGGCAAATACGAGTCCAGCATGTTGTTTTACATAAAGCTGGAAAGTTTTATGAATTTATCATTAAAAATAACAAAATTACATCAATTTATGTCAAATTTCCTTTTTTTCTGGTGCCATGGATTTATCGCGTGTGACAGTATTATTATAAGGAAAAAGGTGAGCAAATTGATAGAAAATTGGCAACTTTAAAATGTCATAAGTTTACTTCTAGTAGAGATATTTTCAAAATTTAAACTGTTCTATACTGCTTGAGATGAGATCTATCATTTAACAGTGTTTTAAAAGCAATTAAATGACAATGAAAAATCAGCTGGGGTTGTTAATCTTATAGTGTCTAGTTAGTTGTAAATGAATGGGGCCAATTCAGCTTCTAATATGACTGCTACAATGGTCATGTTGAAAATCTTGTTATCAATACTACTTTTCTACATGGCTGGTCATATCAACATTGTGTTGTCACCAGATGACTTCTAATGGTACTAGATAGAAATGGTGCAAATCTGATATTGAATATGGCCACCATAGCAGCCATTTTTAAAATGTGTTACTATTACTCCCCCAAAATGGAAAGTCATATCCACAAGGGATTTCCAATAGAAGACTTCTTTTGATACCTTGTTGGTCCTAAAGGAAAATGGTGCCAAGCTGACATCCAGTATGTCCACCATAGCAGCTTATTTGAAAATGTTATTGTTGAAGAATATTAAAGATGATTTCAGCAGTCAACAGTTAAATGGAAGAAATGACCTTATCTTGAATTCCTGTAGATTCTTTTCAGCCTTTACAGCAATAGGCCCTTGAAGGGACATTTGTTTAAATTGCAGTGGTTTATTAGTCAAACATGATTATGGTACAAAAAACAAATTTAAGAGAGACATTTAATATTAATAATCAAGTATCATGAATAAATATATTTAAAGCACATGCAAATTACAATAAAAATATAACACACACAGAGGACAAAGCACAGACAAAACTGACAGCACATGATCCTAACTTACAGTCCTTTCAATCTTCATTTCGATCAATCAGCCTCTGCATCAGAGTGACCATGCCTCTTTTGCAGTTGCCATGATCTCTGGACTTGGATCATAATTCATGTGATGTGTCAGTGTTACCATAACAGACTAACAATAGTAGTTACAAAAGATATGTCCCCCAACTGTGCCTCTGATAAAACATTAACGCTGCTTAAATTCAAATTATTATACTTCAAGTCAACTAAGAACAGATGAAGAAAAAAATGTATTCGATCACAGCTATGGAATACTTAATGCTTACGGTATAGATACATGTATGGTAATCATATTTGTTCTGCAGCAATGCGATACTTTGCACAGCTCTAGAACAAGTTCCTGTCATTATGTACATGTATTTCTGGTAGTGGCACAGAAGAACATCACATAGATATAAACAGGTGATAAAATTGAACATGGCTTCTGTGGATTGCATATGATATAGCTATTTATGTAGGATTTGTTTACAGAAAAATGAAAATCAGCAGGCATAATAAAATAATTAGGAGTTCTCTGCAAAAATCAGGAGATATTATGAGATCAAGAGGTAGGCGTGGAACAACCCTAAAAATTGGATAAAGCATGCATCTTCTTGACTTAGACTGATCTGTATAAAATGGAAGAATACATTAATCTTAATTGGGTGAGTCATAACTGGAGGAATACAGTGATGAATTGTAAAATTTGTAAAATGAACTTTTTAAAATTATGGAATTCCTGGGGGAAAAAAATAAAGCCGAATATTCACCAGGTATTTCCTAACCCAGCTTCCGTATTTATCATATATATTGGGACACGGTAAAATAATAATTTTTTTTCCTGTCCCAGAACTTACTGTGAAACTTTTTTTCACCTAGGTCACATGTCCCAAGAGTTAAGAAACGAAATAAATTTGTTTTGCATTTGTCCCCTTCCCCCCGGTGCACATTGCAATAAAATAGATAAACAAAATGCTTATTTGATAATAAAAAGAAGAAACTAACTTTGCATTGTTATCATTTATTCCTTTTTTTTCCAAATGAGCATTAAAAAATAAAATATATCCACAAAATCCGTATATGTAGCATAGGCTTCCATACTGTAGCATGTATTACTTATGTCCGATAACACGCCATGTTGTTCATTGACATGAACATTGAGAAACAAATTGTGTTTGGTTGTGCTCAAAGGTTTGAATATGTTAACCGACTGAAAACTGGATGCAACAAAATCGCAAACAAGAAGGAAATAATCAACTGATATATTGAAGACAACTGTCATTCACGCATGACACAGTGTTTGGTGCAAATTAATCATGATTGAATTATATCCAGGTTTATCACATAGTTGGTACACTTCGCCTACAGTGTGTGCAGTTTCATATTTTTGATATTATACATGTGAACATATCACTTTATGTGATTCTGATTGGTCCAAATAAGCCCATGAAATTATTGTGCACGATCCTCTTTACTGATTGGCTGGGATCGTGGGAAAACGTTTTCAATCCCGCCTTCTGGAATGTTTTGCTTTGAATGAACATTTTTTGGCGGCCATTTTTTAACTCGACTTGCAAAAGGAAATTGAGGAAAAATTATCTCGGCTGTCTGAATATGGATATGTTACCCACACAGGGGTTTGTTGTGTCATGTTTAACAATATCATCGTAAGAAAAATGGCTTAAAACTACAAGACAAGAACAACAATAAGGAGTAAAACTAAGGGATAGCGGGTGGCGGGGGGGGGTGTATAGCTGTAACATAGATATAGAATCCACCGTATATACAAGCGTGGTTTAAATGTTAACTTAAAGAAGTAAATAAACTCACCTCTGTTCACAGAATAATCTGGACATGAATGGGTCTCCTAACTGACAGAACTTTGTCCAGCCACAGCATCTTTACGTAGCATATATGGGATGTAAATCCGACACGGAAAGAAATTTGTTGACGTCTTCTGTACAGTCTATTGTTCCAAATCAAACACTGCAAATATCCGGTCACAAATGCATTGCAGTAAATGTGGGAATTTTTGCATCCGGTAATCCTATTTCACATAAAAATCGCAACAATGTAACGTTTAGTTCTGAAAGTGACATTTTAGAGTAAATGTGTACTCTACTGTCGGCCTACTGTACTGTGTACCGTATCAACCAATGTGGCAGCATCACACCACATTGATCATTCTGTTTTGAAAAATGATTTTGTTGTTATAAAATGTTCTGTTTATTCGGATGGAAGCTTTTTCTTTGGTTTATAGTTTGTAAACCAGTACAATCTACTTTTACTGGTTCAGCTTTGTTTGGGACTATATTTTATGCACAACAAATGAAGGGTGCACCGTCTGTCAGAATGAATGAAATTATTCGTTCTTCTTTCTATCTAAATAATTTCCACTGAAATAAAAACTATGTGATAAAAAGAATCTCAAATGGGTAACGATTTAATATTAAATTTATGAAACTCGTTTAATAATGTCCAGCTTTTGCTCACCAAGGCTCGCAAAAGCTGGACATTATTCAACTTGTTTCATAAATTCAATATTAAATCATTACCCATTTGAGATCCTTTATCTACTGTATGACAGTATCTTGCAAATAAAAATCATTATTTGAAAACACATTCACTTGAGTGCAAGTGACAATCTTTTTGCCAGAATGGGTTACAAAAGTATCATTACTATTTACCCACAGACATCAATGCTCCTTTGTATTAATTATTACTACATATGCCAAGCACATAGAAGCCTGGGTGGTGAATAAACACAGCTGGCAGCGAGCAGTGAACTCTTTGAACTTACCAACAGGACATCAAAGACAAAGGTTATTTTTATTACAAAGCAAGCCGACCTCAGAAGCTGACTTTGGTTACTTTTTGTTTTATTTTTTCAAAGGATATCAATGCAGAGGTTATTTTATTGCAAAGCAAGCTGACATTGGAAGCCAACTATGGATTTTTTTAAGCATGCCAATTTTTTAAATTTTTTTTTGAATATACAAAGACAGCCAAGATATGGAAACAAACTTTGGTTCCTTTTCACTGGTATTCACAGGAATTTTGAAAATAAATTGAAACAGTGGAACAAATTTTAAGTGAACAATATAGTGCTTCATGCACGGATTCCATGACCAAGCATCACCCAGAATATGTGGAGAAAATAAAATCATGTGACGAATTCGTGCAGGCCAGAAGAGAAGCAGATGATTTTGCAAACAAGAAGGAAATAATCAACCGATATATTGAAGACAACTGCCATTCGCGCATGATATGGTGTTAGGTGCAAACTAATCAAAATTAAATTTTTATATCCAGGTCTACAGTATAACAATGTCTTGCAAATAAAAATCATTATTTGAAAACACATTCACTTGAGCGCAAGTGACTCTTTTCGCCAGCACGGGTTACAAAAGTATCATTACTATTTACCCACAGACATCATTGCTCCTTTGTATAAATTATTACTACAGATGCCAAGCACATAGAAGCCTGGGTGGTGAATAAACACAACTGGCAGCGAGCAGTAAATGCCTTCTTTGAACTTGCCAACAGGACATAAAAGCAAACCAACCTTGGAGGCTGATTTTGGATATGGATACTCTGAAGCTGTTTTATTTTTTTAAAATGATATCAATACAAAGGTTATTTTATTGCAGAGCAAGCTGAGCTCAGAAACCAACTGTGGATTCTTTTAAGTGTGCTGATTTATTTATTTATTTGTTTGATATACAAAGATGGCCAAGATATGGGAGCTAACTTTGGTTCAATTTCACCGGTATTCACGATAATTTGGAAAGTAAATTAAAACAATGAAACAATTATTAAAGTGATACAATATAGTGCTTTATGCATGGACATTGATGATCCAGCGTCGCCCAAAAGATTTGGAGAAAATAAAATTGTCATGAATTCGTGAAGGCCAGAAGAGAAGTATGGGATAGATGATTTCACCGATAATATGATCATTAACATGGATGAAATTCTAGTATACTTTGATCGCATTCTCAATGGACTGATGATAAGATGAGGGTCAGAAGTGTGAGAATTAGACTGGAGCAGATTTGAAAAAATCTGACTTTAGTCCTTGCAGTTTCCGCTTCAGGTGATGTGTTGCCTCTAACAATTTTTCATGGTATGAGAAAGCTAAAAAAAATATTTGTGGACAGAAAGAATGGAAGATATGTGTGCAGGAGAAGGGTTGTGTTGATGAGATGCTGCAGCAGTGGATTAAATAGTTTTATTGCAAGAACAGAGTTTTATATTTTTTTAAAAATACAATTTCAGTTGGAGTGCATTTTCCGACATGTAATTTTTGAATGATTTAAAAGGTGCCCCACAACTTATGACTAAAAAAACCCCCCAATGTGTCCCAGAACATACAGTGCCCAAAAAAATTACTTTTAAAATTAATTTATAGTGTCCCAACATATACGGTAAATATGGTATTACATGTAAAAAAAAAAGGCAGGACTACTTAATAGGAGAAAATGTTAAAATTACACATAAAAACACATAACAGTATGTATTTATAAATGTAGAGTTTTTAAGATTTGGTTAAGTTTCACAGCTTTTCTTCTAGTTTAAGTTTAAATTGATGTTGAATGTTAAAAGTTGTATCCCAAAGGCATTTGATAAGAAAAATAAATTACTGCATAACAAGTCAAACTGAAGACAGGAAGCTCAAGGTACCAAGTTCTTCCCCTGCCATCAAATTTTGAAAAGGAATATCATATTCTGCCTGATTGTTTTGTGCATTTGCTTTTTATGTCCTCAAAATCTGGAAACCTATTTCACCTACACTGATGAAAATTGGTATAAGGATGCATCTCAATAATAACTAAGTCATGCAAGAACTAGGTTACAGTGACATAATTTTCGTATTCACATCACTTTTATTTTCGGTCATTTATTTTTTATACTCTAAATACCTCTGACCCTGTTTCACCTATATTCATACAAATAGGTAAGTGTATGCATCTCAGGAATGATAACTCAGCCACATGCCAAAACTAGGTCACTGTGACCTAATTTTAAAGCTGTAGTTTTCACAATTTTCAGATTTTTATATATCCACTGTATTATGGATCCTTTTTCACCTATGGTCATGATAATTGGTACAGTGCAACCCCACTATAACACGATAGTTGGGGTCCATAGAACTTGACCATGTTATAGACTGAACCGTGTTATAACCAACCAATTCAGATAAAAAAATGGTGCAAATACTGTTAAAAATGGCTGGGGGCATAATAAAAATGAATGCAAAATGCGTGCTTTTGGTTAAATGGAGATAAACAAGTCTGAAATACACTTGTATATTGACAACTTACAGTTGTGTAGTATAATGTATATTCCGTCAAGTACTGTGCATATATATGTAAAAATCTATGAATTTTAGTATAGATCAGGTATGCTAGATTCATACAAGTCACATGCACACACACATATATATTCATCATATATATTATATATATAAAATGATAGTCCTCGTATGATCTGTACCTGATCACTAATCATTTCACTATGATATTGTTGCCAGTTGCATGTTGTTTACATACAACATGTACATGTACTTAAATCGGCCTTGGTGATCTGGAGACACCTATCGTCTTTCCAAGGCTACTCAGGGAATGAGGCTATTCATAGGAAAATAAAAACGTGAACAAATTGAAAAGTTTAACCAACATCTTGGCCATACCACATCTTCAGTTAACTTGAGAGCCAGATACCTATGGTTTCAAAAGGTTAGAAATTTAATTTGCGTTTTATGCTGCCATTGGTAGCAATTGTAAGTATAAACTTTTTTTTCTGCAAAAAGGAAACTTTCACAGCACAGAAAATGTGTTCCAGTCACTTTGGAAAATGCAACAATCAGTTAGATTCCAAGGCTTTTATTTACGTTTGTTGCTGACTTCATTTGACGAAAGGTTCTTTGTTTTCATTGAAGATTGAAGCCAGCTTTCTTTAATGAAGGGTGCATGTGTTTTTGAAGTCACCACAGTAGGACAGCTTTGGAGGACCCAACAAATGCCTGTTATTGTGGCAGCAACATCAAATAATTGTAGAATACTGAGACTGATTTTTTTTCTTTTCATGGTATTTATACAGAATGATCAGTGCTTCAAATGTAATCAGTTTGCTTTGAAGTTTCAGCAGAACTATTTTTCTCACTACATTCAAAAGAAAAGGAATTAGTCATCATTTGATCAATCATAGCAGTTACTGTTTCTGCCTTCAAAAGTTGGTTGATTGTAGCTAGTTCCAGTAGCATGATTTTTGGACAGACTTACAAGTAGATCCTCTGCTTTTTTTTGTTGCTTGTTTGTATATATTTTTTGTTGACATTTCTAGTAGCAGAGTTGTGCTGCCTTCCACGCATGTGTCAGAAATTTAAAAATGATCAACAGACAATGGATACACAGGGGTTTTGTTCCGACGGATTACTAAATAAAATGAGAATGTTCTGAAGGATTTAAGTGTTTGAATGAAAAGAAGAGGCATTTACTCACTTACCATCCACATACACAGGTCAGTCTAAATAAATATATTAACTACTTGTGATCGCTTGACACTATTTGATCTGAAAAATTTATCATAAAATAATTCCTCATCAGGTTGATCTTGGCTGTCAGAAATGTCAATCCCAAAAAGGTGGTGATCTCACAGCTTATTGTACTCAGGCCAGATGTCAGCATAAGCAGATTATGATATAACAATGCACTGTTAAGATGGTTTGTCAAAAAAAACAAAGAATTTGTTTATGTAACAGTAGGTAGATTCCAGTGATGATTTTATCTTATGTTTGTGGCTTCCTTTCATGGTGCCTCTGAATTGCACTACTCTAAACCCAAAATTGTGTATACTAGTCTAGACAGTCAGCAATGCTGAAAAAGAAAAATTATCCTCAGATGGTATATTTTGTTGCCAGTAAGGAAAAAAAATCACAATTTGTGACATTGGCAAAGCCCAGCGCAATCCCTGAATAAACATTTTACACATTATATTTCATACTTTTAAGAGGAAAAAAACCCTATTCTTTTGTGTATGAGAGAAATACATGCATGTGATATTTCAGGGGCCATGCCACTACCGTCTTATTTTAGAATTCATATGCAATATCCTCCCCAAAATGATAATCAACTTTTTACACTTTATTTTTCGTACTTTTCTGAGAGAAAAAACATTTCTGTGTTTGAGATAAATATATGTATATGAAATTTCGGGATCCACACCACAATCACGTTATATCTGAATTCGTGTTGTAATGGAGCATGCTATAGCGGTGTCACACTGTATGTGGATGCATCTCTATAGTAAGTAATCACTGTTACCTAATTTTCATGCTCGAGTGACTTTTCAGGTATTCATTGTTATCTTCCAATTTCACCTCAGTAACTCAGCCATACCAACAGTAGGCTACTGTGACCTAATTCACACCTTTGATTTTATTTTTAGCTATTTGTTCATAACACACACAAGGTCTTGGACACTATATTACCTTCATTTGTGAAAATAATGCACTGCAAATTAATAAATTTTAGTGAGCACAGTATTTTGGAAAATTTAGCAAGCAAAATATTGCTTCCCTAAACTTGTATGCTCAGTGAGATTACACGATTAAAATATATGCGATATAAACACGTGTCTATGAGTAGTGCATCAGACTCAGTGCAAGGGTTGTGGGTTTGATACAAACCTACCAAGGTTCTATTCAAGTGTTTCCATGGGAATGGCACTTAGCTCTCATTTCGTTGGAATGACATAGGCAAGAATGTGCTAAAAGTGCTGTTAAAGCTGACAAAATGCAAAATGTCCAGCATCAGTCTTTTTCACCCATCTATATAATAAATGTGCTGCTTTGAATTATTGAGAGAGGCAAAATCTGCATGTGCAAGTTAATGTTGTACTCCACAGTCCAACAAATAATGACAATTAGGAATAATTTATGACACTTTTTGTGAGCTGCCTTGCAGACAGTGCTGCAGCATGCTCCATGTATTTAATCAGGTTTATGGAGAAAATACTTAGTCCACAGGAAAATACCTAAGTCATAAATGTTAATACAGTGACCATGGATCACTTGTGATATTTGTGTGTGTGCAGAGATAGGACAAAATGATTTTTCTTCTGTGGATCTTCAAACAGGATGCATTCATTAAGATGGCTGTCAACACTCAATGATCAACTCAACTGCTTTTCATCACTTGCCATCACTGTACTCTGTATTTGTTGTGACTACTACAGTTAATACAATAATATTGAAATATATAGTAAGAGACAAACTGTATAATGACTATTTTTCATCATGGATTCACCTATCACATCAATGTCAACTTTCTCACACTCTTCTGACTCAGAAAAAATGTTTCATTTGAAGGATTCTCTGAAGTAGAGCAAGACCTTCATGTTAAGGACTATTTAGAGGGGGGACCCCGAGTGGCCGAGTGGTCTAAAGCGCTCTCCGTTACGGATCACTGCCATCTCACCTCTGTCTGCGTGGGTTCGAGTCTTGGATTCGGCGAACGTGGATATGTGAGAAAGCTTGCCAGTAGCTTCTCGTGGGTCGGTGGTTCTTTCCGGGGATTTCCCTGTTTCTTCCTCCACCATTAATACTGGCCGCCATGTATAGCCTATAGTGTGCTGAAAAATGGCGTTAAGCCCCACAACAACAACAACAACAACTATTTAGAGGAGTAATATCTACAATGTGAAACATTTAAATTTATCCAATTTCACAACAACATTTTTGACAACTGGATTCTTCCATCAGTTCCTGGAACAAATTAAAAAGGAATTCACTTTTGATTCATCCCAGTCCAAGTTTACTATTACAACACATGCTGATGGACTAAACTATGTACTTAGTTTTAATTGTGCTGAAAGTCTATTAGAAGTTAGGGGTTTAGGGTCAATGAAATGGAAATATAAGAATTTCTTCAGTATGACTAATGATCTATTTTTAGAATCCCCTATGAGTGAGGATAGTTTCAATTCCACGTTTATCAGATATAGTGGACTCAAAGAGAGTTGTAGTCATAGAAACCAAGATTTATCTGATGAGAGAGCTGACCCACTTTCTAGGGTTCCTGCAATGCATAGATCCGACCTGTCAATCAAATCCACAAATATTGACCAATCGGATAAGAGAGTCCTGTGCTACGGTGACATTTACCATGTTTTACGCACAAACAAACGTGTGGTGAAAATACAGCTGCATTACAGATTTTCGTGATTTTTGCGATATATTGACAAAATGGTGCATCGATGTGCATGGGGAACATGCAATGCAGATGAGAGATACCCAGAAAGGTTGGAAGGAGGCCGTTTTATACGTTTTCTGACTCCAAAACGTGATTTGGAAAAGGTGAAACAATGGATCAAAGTGTGTGGTCGACCGCACGAACAGCTTAATATTGCCAGAAAAACCGACACAAGGCCGCCTGCTCAAAGGTAATTCAATTTAGATTTCACTATGGTAAAGTATAAGTAGTATTCTAGAAAATAATGTTAAATAGAAAAAGATCTAATACACATTTCATAAGGCTGGTTTATGTAATTGTTGTTGTTGTTGTTATCATGGGTTAACTACATTTTTTCAGTACATGATAGGCTATACATGGTGGCCAGGTTTATATACTGGATGTAAAACCCGGGAAGAGCCACAGATGCAAGGGAAGCTACTAAAAAGCTTTTTCTCATACCCAGATTGGCCGAGCCCGAGATTGGAACCTATGTGGATGTAGGTGAGATGGCAGTGACCAGTAAAGGCGAGAGCCTTTGACCACTCAGGCATCCAGGTCACCTTGTAATATTTGTGCTTTAATTATAAGCATACATTTATCCAATACCAGCACCCTTGATATTTTTATCTTGTATTGCAGGAATTAACAACAGGTTAATACATCGGGTTATTATCAGTGCATGTATAATGGAGCATATATTTTATGTTATGACTATGTCAGGAATAAGAATAAGAATAGGAATTCTTTATTTCAGACTATATTGTCCATACATCTAAATTAAAATATAGATATAAAATGTTTCTTCGCTGATATTGATATAAAATGTCAGATTTACTTTGCTTTTTTGATTGTCATATAATGCATTGTTTTGTAAATATACATATTTTTCAGCAATTTGTTGGAGGAAATGGACCAACTGAGAATTACCCAGACCCCGTTCAAGCTGATGGTTCACATACTATGCCAGCAAGAAAACTTCCAGTGAAGAGAGCTTCTTCACAACAAAATGGAACCAGTCAACATAAATGCAAATGCCTGCATTTGGAAGAAAACACAAGCATGTAAGGGCCAAGTAACTCACAGAATATGTCTAGCTTTATTCCTTTTTTACATGTGAAATTTAACAAGTTTAATTTCAGAATAGATTCAGACATTAATATTAAAGTAAATATGCAAAGCTAGCAAGTTAATACACTGATATTGTCTGAAAAGTGTTTCAATTATATTGCTTATACTTTACAATAAATTATATATATATATATATATATATATATATATATATATATATAGATAGATAGATAGATAAACAAACATGAAAACTACTTGTTGACTAACTTCATTGTGTATAAGTATTTATTTCTTACAGATTGAACAGTCCAGATGTAAATTGTGAGTCAGGGGTGTCTACACAGACTGAAGACCCATGTAAGTATTTTAATTACTTATTTTGAAGATTGCAGATATGGAATTGCATAATCTCTGTAAAATTCAGCTAATTTTTGTAACATTGAAGTCATAAATGGAATGTCTGGTTTAATTCCTTCCACATGCATATCCCCCTGTGTGTACACAATGAACTCACAAAATTCACAACCTGTAACCATAAGTTGGCCTTGAATCTGTGCATATTAACTATGTGTTTTCTTTAATGATACATGCTCATCCATCTGTAAATAGAAATTTGGTATATCATTGCATGCTCTTTCAATGGTCATTTTTCTAGCAGAGAAGGGGCATCTAATTTCCACAGTTCCACATACTCCATTGTCACATAGTTTCCCATGAGACAAGGCACCCAAAAATGAAAAGTCATTATTAACCACAAAGCCACACTCATGGAAATGCCTAGAAGGATACAATTCAAGATACTTCTCTTTAGCAGTTTTTCTTGTGTCTTTTACTATATTCAAGAGCTTTGGTTTTGACATCATTTTTTGAAAATTAACTGTTAATAAACTTTTCACTGGGTTTAGATTTTCTTGATATTACTTTTCCAAAGTTAGATGCTGAAAGTCTTTTTTTTTCTCTCATCAAACCAGTGATCAGATAAGGCTTGCTTCTTGTCTGTACTTCAGTGTCACATGGATTTATGCACTTTGTGTTCTCATTGAGTGGTTTGAACTCATTTGGTAAACACACTGGAGAAGCCCTTGTCACAGATGTATTACCACAGTCCTGAGTTAATTGTGTAGTTTCTCTCAGGTACTTTGTCTGAAATGAAGAAAAGAAATACTTTTCTTATTTTTTCAGGATATCAGCAATGGATATGTTAGCAGTTACAGCTGAGAATCAGGATCTAAGGCTCAAATGGTCAAATAGCTCAAGATAGATACAAGAGCTTCAACTTAAAGTGTCATCAGAGATAGAGAAATTCAACATCTGAAGAAAATAATTGCCAAGAAACAAACATTGAGTGTAGCAATTGTGAAGGATAAAGAAAACACACTGACAAATTTGTTTAAATACTATACAGGAATCATTAAACGTAAGATTTTTAGCTTTATTGGCCTTTCTAGCCCTTATAGAGTGTCCAGTCAAATATGGACCAGGACAAAGGGATACAAAAAGCCGTAGCCAGGAAGACGGACTTTTTCAACAATTTGTAGTCTTAGGCATGGTTTTGGCCACACGGTTTGGACTCTCCGCACAGTCAGCTAGTGTTGTGTTTAACACATGGCTCGATCTTTTGTATTTAAAACTTGGCTAGCTTTCATTTTGGTCACATAGAGATACTATAATAAAAAGAAAAGATTTTCCCACTGCCATTATTATTATAGATGGAACTGAAGTTAAAACTCAAATTCCAAGTGCACTTTGCCTACAGAGCCAGTTATATAGTGATTATAAATCTGAAACAACTCTAAAGGGGTTGATAGGTTGTGATCCTAATGGTTGTGTAATGTTTGTTTCGGAATTATTTACAAGATCAATTTCGGATAAATCTATCACAGAGCCATCTGGATTTTATATGCTTAAAACACTAAAATCAATTGGTTATATTAAAGAAGGAGATGCCATAATGGTAGACAAAGGTTTTAACATTGCAAAAGAAATAAACGAACTCGGTTTGAAAATAAACATTCCGCCATTCGCATTGACAAGTAGGCAAATGACAGCTTCTGAGACACTTTTGACTAACAAAATTGCCAAACATAGGGTACATATAGAATGTCTCATATGTAAAGTTAAAACATACAAACTTTTATTACACTGTATTCCTACATCTTTGTTTCAAAAGGCCAACAAAATATGGACATGTGTTGCCTTCTAACACTTTTTCAAGATGTATTTGTTAAGGATGAACACTGAATATACTATGGATAGTACCTGATACAATAATATTAACCCGATCTGCCCGTCTCCTGGAGGTGTTGATACCTTAGGAATGTTTGGTGCAATTCTGCACTCTAGGGGTGTTCCTTTCAGACAAGAGAGATGAGACATGTCCCTTTCATCCACTTTCGGTACTCTAAATGTGAAAGAAATGTAATAAAATAATCGTGTTAAACAATGTTGTTTCTGTGTTTACTTCATATCAGTGCCTATTTTAGACATCTATAATTTTTGCACATATTCTCAGTGCACACCTTATTACTTGTTCTATTTGATGACATTGTATTATACATTTACATGAATATGCCTATTACATATCAATTCAAGTATGTTGCATCAGCATGATGAATAAAAACAAAGTATTAAAGCTATATTGTTTGTTGTGTTTATTTTAATCTGGAAGTAATAAATAGTTAACTCAATGTTCCATCTACAATAAGATTTTAAACAAGTATTTCTGTTGGTAAATAATTTGTATTTTAAATTCATACTTTTTGTTTATATCAGTCTGGCAAACCACTGGCTTGCTTTTCCTATTCTGTCAGTCTAGCAACCACAACATGGTTAAGTGGCACAGGTTTTATTTTCGATCCCTTTGGCACATGCCATTGCTGAGGTATGCTTGTGCAGCTCAACTGGTCAGGAACAGTGGTGAAGTCATGTAGTTTGAAACCATGTAGGGACTTAATTAGCCCTACTATATGGGAGCAATGCCCACTAACCCTGCAACAATAAATTTTCACATATCATACACATTAATTAGTAAAATGTTATCTGTGTATATATCTGAAACATACTGCTTACAGCACTTTATGAAATGCCAGAGGAAGTGTTTATACATTATTAATTGGTTTACAAACAACATGTGACAAAGTTAAAATTTTGATAGCTGTAATTAGTAAATCCTCCCAGTGACATAAATTAAAAAAAAATGTCAGATACTGTGTTTTTTGTTTGTCTTCAGTGCTGCTGCCTGAGATTCCTGACCTGTGTGAGCTTTGTATTCTAGTATACTGTATGTCAGCATGATCATGTAAGTGAATTTACTCATTTGAAATTAAATATTAATTTTTCTAAAAATTAATAGTAATATAGTTTATGCAAAGTCTATTCAATCCTGACTAATGAAGGCTTTGCACCTTAAATGCCATCAAAAAGCTTCCAGAGGCCATCCACATATGACATCACACACTGAGGGGGATCGAACAAGTATGATGATGTGGGTTGGGGTATTTAAAAAATGTGACGTCACAAAACCAACATCAGCGCCATCTACCAGAGAAATAATTAGAATGCAGTGTTGTATTGTTTTTCTAATGCAAAGGGATTTCAAAGCAATTTTAATTTTGACAATTTTTATTGGTTGGGGGGTGTCAAAGGTTTGTGATGTTGTATGATGGGGCTGAGTTGTTGTGATGGGGTCGGGGCGGGGTACGAAAAAATCTGCCCAAATTGCGTGAAGTCCTATATGGATGACCCCAGACTAAAATTGTTGATCACCCTGGACATTTACAAAGGTGTCCAGGTACTAAATTGGGTCAAGAGAAAAGGACCTCATGTGAAATCAGGGTAACTAACAGGATAATAAGATTTTTATTTTCAACAGCTGCAACTTTCATTGTCAGATTACAGCACCCTAACACCTTTAGGTTGACCTCATCCAAATATATCCATTTACGTAATTTAACATTTGTTTTTGCCGAATGTACATCTCGAACAGTGTGTATATAATGACTTTCTAAAGGAATATGGATGTATGAGGATCCAAATAAAGTGAATACTCGCCATTTTAAAGTATGTGAAATCAAATTGTAAAAAATAACCCATTACAGAAATAGTCGGTACCAAACGTCTGCATGACCTATATGACCTACACATGTACTATAAGAGTTGCCATTACTTCATGGTATTAAAATGCATGTTCAAACATTAAAAATAGTTCATAAAAAATACAAAATATATTAAATCTTACCCCACTTTACATGAACATTATGTATCTTCACACTTTTCCTCGGTAATTTCGATGTGCAGATGGTGCGGAGGCTTGTTCTTCTTCATAGATGGCCAGCATCTTGCTTCTACGCGAATCTTATTTTCAAACTCCAAAACTTTGATCTCATTTATATATCCTTGCGTAAAGTAGTTCAAACCCTTCTGCAACACTTTACTGGAAAGTTTATCATGATCAGGAAGGTATTTAAGTGAAATGTTATCGGGAATACGCGAAAGAATCTGACATGGTGCCTGTATTCTGTGATGATTCAGCCATTTTAACAGGAAGCTTGGGGTACGTAGTAACAGTCTCTAAGGGGGTGGGGCTTATCTACTCATTTCGGATCTGTGCATGAATGTCATTCCAATGACATTGACCCCTGTGCCACCTACAGAGGGCCCTACTAGAGATCATAGACAGCACTCTCCATGTATGTGTAATACTCTGAGGGCCTTACTAGAGATCATAGACAGCACTCTCCATGTATGTGTAATACTATGAGGGCCCTACTAGAGATCATAGACAGCACTCTCCATGTATGTGTAATACTGACCTGCTGCTGACTGTTATACAAACACTCCAGAAGCAAGTGGGCAAGATGCAAAAACAGATTGACAAGCTAATAAATGAGAAGGTTAAATTAGCTGCCTAGAGAGAGAAACCTTTGACTATCAGCAGACATTCACAAACCATTGGTCCTAAACCTATTACTCTAAGTAAAAGTGTACAGATACCTGAAGTATTGCCAAAAGAAAACCCATTGCAGTTTTCCAGCTTTATCAATGACTCAGCCATAGCAGATAAAGTTAAGAGTAATAAAGCACCATACAGACTAACTACATCAATACAAAATAAACATAATACTTTGCCTTCTACCAGCATAGATAACATTCTCCTTATTGGTAGTTTCATTTTACATGGAATTAACAACAGAGGGCTGAGGCACTGTGTTAGAAAGCATGCCATTTCAGGTGCCAAAGTACAGACAATACTGGAAGGTATTAAAATATATGATCTCTCCAAGTTTACTAAAATAGTGAAGGGACTGATGTCGAACTTTTTGAAGAACTATATGACCAATTACTTACACACATCCATGAGCAAAATCAAAGCTGTTACATTGCATCATGTGAAATGGCCCCCAGCGGAGATTGTGATGTGTTAGATATCAATAAAGTCATCCGAAGACTGGCAGGTGAGTGGAAGTGTGATATTGTTTACAATTACTTGAGTTTCCTGGACGAAAAGGGACAAGTGATGCAACATTTATTTAGAAAAAGAGATAATATCCACCTGTTTGCCAAAGGGGTGGAAAAGCTGGCAAAAATATAAATGCAGTCATTTGTGTAGCCTGGTCTTACAGCCACATTACAAACCATCCATCCTTATAAACCCAATGTAGGTCAAAACAGCATCAGACAATATGGTCAGCCATATCAATACAGTCAGTACACTTTGGGTGATTACTGTGGTGAGACCAAACATACAGCACAGGAATACAGGCACAGACAGCCAATACAATGCCATCAGTGTGGTAGCTTTGGACACAAAGCCAAAAGTCACACTAGATTTATGAAAAAGGAAAAGGGCAATGAGGCCATCTCAACTCCACAGGAAGACTATTCAGCAGGAGGACTAATCTGTCTATAAAGGACTGTCATATACACCATGCATCCCTTGTCAAAACAGATTTGATCCCCTTGCTGATGGATGTTCTGAATGTGGAAACTTGCCAGCTACTTGTACATATTCAAATATGACTGACAGTTCAGATTTATACAATGATTATAAAAGAAGAAAATACAGTTGTAGAAAAACTAATGTTTTATACAGTAATGACAGCTGTAATGATGGTCATTATGAACAGTTTTAATAGTTTTAATGTCTCCTTGAGTGCCTCTAATTTAGGAGTTTCTAGTAAGGGTTTACACATGGGTTTTTGTGGATAGATCGATCAAGTGAAGTTACAGCTAGCCTCTCCAAATAATAATATCCATTTATTTGGACTCTCAGAAACAAAGTTAACAGAAAATCAGGGTGAAAATTTCTTGTATATCAATGGCTCTGACAAACCTTGTCAAAGGGATAGGAAAGCAGGCAGTGGTGGGCTTCTTGTGTATGTTAGAAGTGGTACTATTTCTAAAAGATGGGAAGACCTAGAAATACAGGAAATAGAATCCATTTGACTACAGATCACTTCAGAAAAAGCTAAGCCCTACTTAGTAGGTTTTGTGTACAGATCCCCATCATCACATGCTGATTGGTGTGAATATTTTGAACTTCAAGTAGATAAAATTTCAGACGAAGAGAAAGAATTTTACATTCTAGGTGATATAAATAGAGACCTTCTCAATGATCAAATAAAAGTGAATTGAATGAATTTTATTGCTTCATTAGGTATGGAGCAACTAGTAAATGAACCCACCAGAATAACATCTACCTCTAAAACACTTATAGATCATATTTGTACCAATACAAAAGAAAATGTTTTGGAAGTAATGGTTCCAAAGATTGGTATAAGTGACCACTTTGCAATTTTTCTAACACGTAAAGTCAATGGCATATAAAAAAAAAGTAATATCCATAAATCCATTACTTATGTTTTCAAAACTTTGATACTGTTAAATTCCTGGAAGATCTGAAACAGATTCTATAGAATAGTCCAAATCTTTGAAGATATTGATGATATTTTAGATACTTGGACAGATCTGTTCATCAGTATAGTGAACAAACATGCCCCTTTAAAAACACACAGGATAAAGAAAGACCACCAGCAAGGCTGGATCTCCCCAGAAATTTTAGAAGCAATAAAGCAAAGAGACCAACTAAAATCAGTAGGAAATCAAACTGAATATAGAGTTTGGAGGAATAAAGTTAATAAAATGATATGTCAAGCTAAACAAGCGCACTACAAAAAAGTGCTGGATGAAAACCAAAGTAACCCAAAAGCTATCTGGAAAGTGTTTACAGAGTTCGGTGCAGGCAAATGTAAGAGTAAAACTGAAATTTTATCCCTCAATCTTGAGGGAATTTATACTGATAATCCAACTGACATCTCAAATATTTTTAATGACTTTTTCATTCAAATTGCTGAAAAACTTAAAGAACCCAGAACTTCATCTGATTATCTGGAACTCAAAAACATTTTTGTGCTAAAAGCTACCAAACAATATAAAAGTTTGAAATTCCTGAAATGAGTCCAGAATTTGTGTTGAAATATATTAAAAAAATAGATGATTGTAAAGCTACAGGACTTGATATGATTGGACATAGGCTACTAAAGGTAGCGATATGGTCACACTAGAGCGCATCCCACTTGAGCGCAGCTCAGTGAGGCGCTGAAATTGGTTGTTGTCTCATTATGGCTAATCCCATTAGGGCGCAAACAAATCTCACTAGAGCGCATTCACACTAGGGCGGAGAAAAAAATGAAGTTCAACATGATTTAATTGCCATCACGTTTGAATACTTACAGTCATATATTGTTTCTATTATATTAATATTCTTTTTACAAATTTCCATAACTATTTTTTTTTTTCACGTGTCCCTATTTGACATGTTTTGAATTGGCTAGTTTTTCAAAGGTATACAGGTGTTACATTTTGGGGGTTTACTCCCGGAGCCGTCAAACGCAATGCCTAATTAAATGTTTTGCTGTGTTTTTTGGAACGTAACACATGTTTTTACAACAAAGACACGAACCTGTCTTAACCAAATAAACATAAGCCGACAGAGCAATTTCGGTTCTTATTGAGATCACTAAAGCCAATTTTCCATTATTATGGAAAACACACATACATTCAGTCTTCACAGAACATACCGGTATATAATAAATATCTGCATATATTTTAACACAACATTACAAAACAACAACTTTGTCAGCTTAGCGTTTGTTACCTGGGGGACATGATTGGTGCAGGATGTTTTGAAAGGACAAAATTAATTCTTGGATGTGTGTTCAACATTTAGAAAATGTATAACGATGGGAGCATAGATGCTATTGAAATGATAACTGGTATTAGCCATAATCTGAGTTATTATAATTAATTGTAGTAAATTTTAAATTTGAAACTGTATTAAAGTTTGAATTGAAAACTATGAAAGTTTAAATTTAAAATAAATATAAAGTTACAGTTAACAAATGTGTTTGTCTTTTTTTTGCGCTCTATTGATACTAGTTCTTCGCGCTATAATGGGATGCGCACTAATAGGATTAGCTCTAATGGGACTAAAATATTTTTGGGGCTCTAGTGGGATAAGCTCTAATGGAGTGCGCTCTAATGAGACTTTACCAAGGTAGCTGCACCTGCAATTGTAGAGAGTATAGTTTTCATTTGCAATGAAAGTATTAGGCCTAATAAATTTCCACAAACATGGAAAACTGCCAGAGTTACACTGTTGCATAAAGCAGGAACAAAAGATGATGTAAATAACTACAGACCCATCTCCATCCTTCCTTGTCTCTCCAAATTACTAGAAAAACATGTACATGATTCTTTTCTCAACTATTTGAACACTTATGATCTTATTCATGATAATCAGTCTGGCTTTCGACAGAATCATTCCTGTGAAACTGCACTTGTATCTTTGATTGATAAATGGCTGATCAAGGAGAAATGGTAGGCACTATTATGGTTGAATTTCGTAAAGCTTTTGATCTTGTAGACCATGAAATTTTGCTTGAAAAACTAAAAATCTGACAATGCAGTGAAAACTCCCCAAAGTGGTTTACTTCTTACTTAACCGATAGAGTGCAAAAAGTATCTTTAAATGGTCAACTTTCTGAAAGTGGAAATATTAATTATGGAGTACCACAGGGCTCTATCCTTGGACCTCTGTTATTCATTCTTTTTATCAATGACTTAACCTCTTTAAGATTGGAATTTCAATTTCTTCCACTGACCTCTAATGCAGATGATACTACACTGTCTGAGATGGGTAAAACCAAAACAGTACTTGAAAATAACTTACAAGATGCTCTCAACAGACTTCAAGTATGGTGCAGGGAAAACAGTATAATCATAAATACAGAAAAAACTAAAACCCTACTAGTTACAACGCAACAAAAAAACAAGCAAGTCTAGATAGCAACAAACTCCTGGTTCTATTTGACAATGTGAGCCTTAATATGACCTCTCAGGATTAAATTCTTGGTGTATTTGTAGATAACAATCTTACTTGGTCTATTCACATTAAACACATTTCAAAAAAGGTTAATTCTTATCTTTGGCTACTGAGGAAAATCAAAACATACATTCCTCTCCAGTATAGGGTCATCTTTTATAAAAGTTATATTCAGCCATATCTAGACTACAGTAGTCCCCCTCTTATAAGGCCACCCCTATTGCAACAGGAAAGTGGCCTTTCTAGAGGGGGATGACAAATGCGAATGGTAAATACATGTACATACATGTATATAGAAAGTCACAACTACATTTAATTCTGAAACATTTAATATTTTAATTTAAAAATCGCATGCACATTGTGAAATCAATGTGAAACAAACTATTTCATCATTTTCAAAAGAATGCTATGAATAACTATTGATATACATTTAGTTTTAAAACTGTCTTTATAATAATGTTACAGATCATATCATCTGTCACCAACAGACACTTAAATACAGTACCAATGTTCCTAAGAATTCTTATGCTTGAAAAATTTATCCAGTGTCGGACTTGAAATCTGTGCAACCATCCGTTACTTGCGGTAAAGTCGTCATATCCCATTTCAACTGACAAAATTGTTGCTTTTTCTTGGATCATTCGACTAGTGAGTGGAATGTTCTTAGCATGCGCAGTGCAAAACCATTCAAAAACCATTTCATTCAAATCAGGATACAAACATCTCCTGGCTCTAACAATCTTCCTTTCTCCGTCCATTCCACCTTCCCATTTCTGCAGAATTGTTTCCCTATCTTTCACGATATTGTTTATCTGAGTCTTTCTGACATCAAATTTTTCTGCCAGGATCCTCGAACTCTCCCCCTTTTCGGTCAATTGAAGTACTTTCACTTTCTCTTCAAAACTGAGAATTTTTCTTTACCTCGATGACATGTTGATCTTTTTGCAATAACTTATTCCTAATTTATTGGTGTGGTCCCCTCAGAATTTACATCATCTGAGGGACCCCCTAGTGTCGAAAGTTAAAGGCTTTTATGTGCAATTGTTTTTCCAAAGTGTATGTGCTTTAATTTTTTTATGAAATTTTGATTTTACAATTTTGAAATAGGGTATATACACCACTCTAATCTGTTATACTTCGAGTTATTGATTAGTTAATAGTTCTTTCCGTAATAATATTTTTTTTATAATATCTTTATTAAAAGAGAAGTAGAAGTTTTAATATTCAGACTAATCTAAATACATTAGCTGCTAAGTATATAAGTTCCGATTCATTGTTCCTCATGGCACCCGTGCACAACCTGTGCTCTCAACAGTGAGCACCATGTGCATGTGCTGCACGATTTTCCTCTATTTCAACTAAAATTCACATTTACGTTACTTCAGATAAGTTCAGCTTTACATATTTAATATTTATTAAGAAACAGTTAAATTGTTAGTTCAAAATTTCATATTATAAATAATTTTAAACGTTAGTGTTTATATGTGCGAATTTTAAGCTTAATGTTAAATCTATCTATACAAAATCATAATATTTTTTAACAAGATATATAAGGTATAGCAATAGCAAAGTAAGCAGTCCAGAAAGTATAGAATCTGTCTGTTTGTCAGGTAATCTCAGTAGTTCTTTAATTGTATCTTAAGTCTTGAAACTAATGCACTTTCAACTTACACATTTCCTAGAATCTATCTTGTATCTCAAATCTAGAAAATTTCCGAAAATATTGTTCCTTTGTGTAAGATTTATAATCTATATTGCAGGTATACAGTTCATTACCAAGTTCGGTTCCTTTGTCTTTATCCATAGTCTTTTCCAGTTCAATATCAATGTCAGATATTGTACGTAAAATTCTTTTCTAGTTGATTAATTTTATATAATTTTGTAGCTCCATTGCCTTAATCTGAGTCCGTATCCGATCCATTCGTGATTCTCTGATTCCTTATATCCATTGTCTTAATCATTGTCCATATTCATTTCCAAGTCGTTTCCATTTTTACCAAGTCGCTGTAGACTGCTTGCTGACAAGCGTTCCATAATGTAACTTATTCCAATGTTGCCAACTACAAGACTGAATAAAAAAACATTTCTACATTTAAACAAAATGCCATGTTTTTAAAGACGGCGATCTTGTCACGTGATTCATTAGTTGCAGTCTGGTACCCGATTGATTTTACATTGTTTTACACTAAGTGACAGAAGCCAAAACGGCTTCGATATGTATGCAGAATTGACCTGAACAATAGCACCTCATGGCCATTAGGATTTGCAATCTTGACAATTATTGTCAGTAGTAACACTAATTATGGAAGTGAACAAGCTCAACATCTTACTAAGGGAAGCCATAAAGGCTATCACCATTTTCCTGCTGACTTGTGTATTGTACATCAATACTGCCACTTCTCAGCTGTTACTACTGTTAATAATTGTAATCTTAACAATTATCAGTGGCTAAACCAGACATCTCATGATAACACAGCAGTAAGGCTAATCGGATTATGTGTACTTACCTTTTTGTATGGATTAAAATTTGAGTCTTTCTTGGCTTTATGGAATAAATATGGCTTCTCGTGAGGCGTAAATGATATAATATTAACCTTAGTGGTACATGTACTTTAGTCAACACTTCTTTCAGGAATGAAAACCTGACATCGGGAAACAGAAATCGGATTACTTAACACACGTTATGAATAAAATTGGTTCTGGATACATATTACAAAATAAAATGCGGCTGCTTGTGAGGGGTAAATTTTATATTTTTGCACAAATATGCTGGTCGCGTTAGCCGGGTGGCCTTTCGTGAGGGGTACTTTTGAACACAGATTTGTCGGTGCCTTCGGATTCTGGCCGTAAGGAGTGGGTGGCCGCTGGTGAGGGGGGCCGTTCAAGAGGGGGACTACTGTATTGTAATGGAATTTGTGGTAATACCTCTAATTCAAATATAACACTTTTAAGACTCCAAAAGAGGGCTTGCCATTTAATTCTAGATCAATGTATAGACAATTTCCAGGATGCAATGAATAATATAAAGGTTTTAACAATACATGAAAGAATATTTCTTAGAAAGGCCAAATTGATGTATAAAGTATTCAGAAAAGCCATTCCTGTCTATCTAAGCAATATCTTTCACCAAAGAGATGCTGATGGTACTCCAAATTTAAGGTCCATAAGAAGCAAAAATTAATTATACCAAGGCCAAAGAAGGAATTGTTTAAAAAAGTTTTCAATATACTGGTCCATTGGTATGAAACAATATTCCCAGTGACATAAGGCAGGCGCCTAGCATTTCTTCTTTTCATAATCAGTGTCTCAAATGGATGAAATCTTAAGAAAATTGAACAGTTCTAGTACAATAAATACCGCCTGCTTTTCTATAGTTTTGCATCATTTTTACAGTTGAATTTTTCAATGCAGGATGATATTTTATATATGTTTATGTTATGTATTCACAGATGCCTGTGCATGTGTTCCAGGCTTGATACTTTGACTGTTAAAATCACTTAATTATTTAGTGTCAAGCCAGATTCTTCACATCATGCTGTATATACTGTATATATTGTACATAACAGAAGGCCTCAAGATAGATTAGTTCTGTAACTAATTGAGTTACCTTCTCTAAATAAAGTCTTTATGATTATTATTACAACTAAATCATAAATCAAGGAAAGTGATGCTGTGTTCAGATTTTGTTTGATAATGGATTTTAAGGACAATCACATCTTGGTTTGGTTTTTTGTTCAGGTCATTTCAGGCACTGTGGTGTGGCATCAATGCTACATGAACACATTTCATATTTTATCTAGTTCTGTATGGTTATGTTTGGAGTGTATGCATATGTGTGCATGAACATGTGTTTGCATCTGTGTGTGTATGTATATACCAGTATGTGTGTGTGTTGATGATATATGAAAATACTGTGGCCACCAGCTAATATGTTTGGAATTGTAAACTGAGAATTATGCAGGCATTAGTGGTGGAAGGGAGGTTTTAAGAATTTTTCAAACAATGGCTTTTGTACTCCCAGTGGAGGTTAGTGCATGTGATCCAAGTTAGTGACACTGTACAACTGAAACTAAGTTATTTAGTCATACAGGTGTATAGAAAATTACTGCAAATTAAAATTTGTAAAATAAAAATAAAACACCAGTTTTCTTTGAAAAGTTTGCTACAATTCCAAACGAAGCCTGGTTAGATCATGAACCTTTGCCTTTTGAAGTTTTGAGCCAGACACTCTACCACCACCAAGTATGAAATGATAAATACCTCACTAAATAAGCCCACCACATTTATCAAATAAAAAGACCATGCTAGATAATACTCTTCTCATCTATTCAATGTTAGGGCCTTGCTAGATAATAAGCCCACACCCATTTATTCAGTGATGAGACCATACTTAATAAGCCCATACCATCCAATGATAAAACAATGGTATATAATACTCTACTCTGGCCATGTCATCTGCATGGATCAAAACAGAATCCCAAAGCAGCTGTTCTTTGGCAAGCTAGCCCAGGGCAATCGAAACCAAGGCTGCCATTGCAAAAGGTACAAAGACAGCCTGAAGACGCACATCAAATGGGCAGACCTTCAACCCCACCAGCTAAGCTCGCTGCCTCAGACAGAAGTCACTGGTGAGCCCTGATCAGAAAAGCCAGTTCCACCTTTGAGGCTGACTGCCTTCAGCATCGTGCTGCAGCTCTTGAGACGTCACAGAGCTGCATCCCAGCCACCCCCAACCACCGGTGTCCCATGCCCTA
Source organism: Megalonaias nervosa (assembly GCA_016617855.1). Lineage (NCBI taxonomy): Eukaryota > Metazoa > Mollusca > Bivalvia > Unionida > Unionidae > Megalonaias > Megalonaias nervosa. Next base: position 37,743 of record JAECUM010090708.1, read on the forward strand.
CCTGCAACCGCCTGTGTGCATCGGAATTTGGACTCTGAAACCACATGCACGTCCATCGTCGATGATACCGCACAACATGTCTTCCTCGGGCCCCGAGAGACTACCAAGAACATTTGTTCAATGATAGGGCCATGCTAGATAATAAGCCCACACCCATTTATTCAGTGATGAGATGATACTAAATAAGCACACCCCATCCAATGATAAGACAATGCTAGTCAAGAAGTTCATCTATACTTCATACAGAACCAGCACTTGATGCTTACAGCTGTATTTTGAGTCATATAATGAACTCTGTAGCCATAATTGTATTTGTAAACTATAGATTTATTTACGTAGATGATGTGTAGTATAAATGCTCATGACTATGCACAATATAAATGTATAACATCTTGGAGTGGAAAATTTCTCTGAGATGGATGTTAAAGTTGCATTTCGTCGAATTAAGCTGGTCCACATGTTACTTCGGACCGAAACTTATGCCCGACATAACAGGGTTATCGACTTAACAGGGGTCGAGATGAGCGGGGGAAAAAATAGCATAACAAAGAAGGATTTTGTTGGAACTGGATCAAAATGCTTGACATATGTGGGTTCTCGAGATAACTGAGGTCGAGGTAAGTGGGTTTGACTGGAATATTTTTAAAAAAATGGTTGTGCTGTATAAATGTCAAAAGTTCATAATATTTCTGATCATTTTGTAAATGATATAAAAGCTGTCAAAGTATTCTATAATATTCTTGGCACAAAATGTGTTCTGGGAATAAATAAATGAAGCTGCTGAGGTTAGAAAATGGTTTCCATGGCTTTGTTTATTTTAAATTAGTTACTTTTTATAACAAGGTGCCAACATGTATAATCATTGACTTCCTACTTAATATTATTAGGATTTTGTTTATTTTTTTGCATCCTGACCTGATCACGATGCATGTATTTGCAAAACACCATAGCCCTCACCAAACCAGCACAATGCTGCCAATGGCAATACAGGTTTCAAAATTGAGGAATTATCTCCATATGCTCTCTGCTCCATTGTTTTGAATAGAAAATCACAATTTAGTAGCTGATCAAATCAGTCTGTTTCCATGGCAACCTCTGTGATCAGTTTTGTCTTTATGTGGCTTGAGATTGTAGGCCCAAAAGGTTCACCTGGATTGTAGCCGATCAAACTTTGAAGATCACACACAAGTCAATAAATATATCTTTCCAGTACATTTGTGAATTCTTGTCTGAGAATGGACTGCTGGCCTGGTAGTTAGAGCGTCCGCCTCAGATGTGGGAGGTTGTTGGTTCACACCTTGGCTGAGTCACACCAAAGGCTTATAAAAATGGTACTTATAGCTGCCCCGCTAGGCGCTTGGCAATAAGAGTTTAGTGTTAGGACTGGTCTGCCTGGTGTCAGGATAATGTGGCTGGGTGGGACATCATGCTTCATATCTGCAGCATGATGCCCAGTGCTAGACATCACTATGAACTGTCACACTGGAGACATCTTAGTGATATGACTGAAAACTTGTTAAAGCTATGTTAAAAATCCAAATCACACACACACACACACACACACACATGCCTGAGAAAGAAATCTGCATAAAATCTAGATTAAGTAACACTTGCACAGTAACTGGTTCAATGCTGGAGTTGGTGTGGACTGTCCAATGAAATCAAAGCTGAATTGTCACTTACATACAAGTCTTTATTATAATACTGAAGACACTATTGTAACGCTTTTTACAGCTTATTAATAGAGCAGATGGCAGTGACATTCTATAGGTTATAGTTAAAAGTTTTCTCAGAAAATTGTAAAAATGAACCTTAACCTAGGTTTTCTTAATGTAAAGCCTAATAAAAAATATGATTTCAATCTGTTTTTGATTCTTCAAAAGTAGCATGGAAATAATTCTGCAAATCATGCAGCAGGCATAATGAGATAGAGCAGGATGGGATGGACAAACATCGATAAATTTACATCTCATTTATAGGACAGGGCATATAAGAAAGTGGTTAATGTCCATTATTATTGTGGTCACTTAGATATCGTCTGAGCCCTTAAAATATTTTGAGTGTTCTCATGATGTAGGACTTTTTAAGCATCCAGTGTATGAGATATTAAATTTGATTTGTGGTTTACATGATATTTTAAAATAGGTGGCCATTAACACTTGATACATACCTGAGAATTCCAAAGCTTCAGGTGGAAACAAGCATTTTCTACCAGGTTCCTGTCCTGTTGTGTGATTGGGGCTGTGAGATGGTAGGAAGTGGGTGGGATGTGGTTGCAGTAGTTCATGTTGGAGATCAGTAGGTTGTTGCCAGTCTTGGTGGGGGCTTACCACCTACATAATTATGTGTGAACCAGGGGCACTCTTTTCTCCTTGTCAGCATGGTAAGGAAGATTGCTGCTCAAGGTAGACATTCTGTGTATGAGCTTCAGCGGGCATGAACTGACCTGTTAAGAATCAAATAACGAACACTTTAAAATGTAGTTTTCTTTGGTCAAACTACATTTTTTCTTGTTTCACATTTATATGTGAAATCAGTTCAAGAGAGTAACTAGTCAAAAGTCACTGTTTTCCTGGTCAGTCACTGTACCCACCACCAAAAGGTGTAAAGATAAAAGTGATATTAAAGTGTATATTTAAGACATTTTAATGCTATCAGTATCATCATACAGAATCTTGAAGTTCAGGACTGGCCTTAGGGAAAGATAAGCAGTGCAGTTGCTTAAGGCCTCACACTCCAATTTAAAACAAATTAAGCATTGTATAATAACTCCACTGGCTGGGCCATGCTGGCAGGATGGTGCCTTGGTCCTTACAGGTTGAGACTGTCAAAGTTGATGACACTGCCAGTGTCAGAAAAGTTTACCTATGTGGTAAAACAGGAATGATATGGATTCAGTTTATCCTGACTTCTCTGATGTATGGACCAATTAAGCAACCTACTAATACATAACTTATTCTGTTCTAAAGTTTTAAGGTCATTCACGCAAAATCCATTTCTTCAAATGGATCCAGATAATGAATATTTGTATCTTGCTTATACATGTCTGATACTCCAAGTTAACAATGTAAGATGGGCTAAAATGTTGTACCTCTCAAGTATATGTTTGTTGGCATTGGTTGGTGGTAAGCTGGGTAGAACTTTGTGTGGGTATGATCAATAAAGCCAGGTTGGGCACTGTCCGAATTGTGGTAATCAGAGACATCCTCAAAGGTTCCTTTGATATCACAGAAAAATCTGAGCGGGTTCTGACATCTTGTTTAACCCTTAGGAAAAGAAATTGCAAAATCAAATGTATTGTTAGTTGAGTTTTGTTTCATAAAAGAATTTGTTTTGTGATGAAATACTAAAAATTATTATTTATGTGCTACATTGATGTACAGAGGCCCCTCATCTCCTCCCAGGCTGCTGAAGACGTGTTACTTCTTTAGTGCTAATCTTTGAATTTTTCATCTTGATATTTGGTATTTATGCAAGGGCCCATACTGTTAAATTGTACAGCATTCTCAGACCAGACAGATGTGGAAGTTTCCATTATGATTCAAGTTTAATATATAGCATAGCTATCTTGAAACTCCATGAAAATTGCTCCTGGAACATTCACTAAAACCAGGATATTGTGGGTGGAGCTTATTTACTTTTGAGGACTCTTGATTCTACTTATAACTTATGAAAACTTAAATTATCAATTAATTTAGCCTATATGAGAAAGCAATCACATCTCAAGACCACACGTTTTCAGAAATGGTTGAAGATCAGCAGTGCCAACATGAATCAGACAAGTCAAGATGTCATTAGTATGCACTGAGTCCTAAAGTGGTCTCAGCTTGGAGGTCTCCACAAATGCATCAAGTTTTAATAGAGAAACATGTTAAAACTAATATATTTTTGTAAAATGAGGACATGTGCAAACAGACTTGTTTACTCAAATATTTAAGATAGTATTGCACTGTATTATAAGGCCATTCACACAATATCAATTCCTTCACATGAATCCAGATAATGAATATTTGTTTATCACATAGTCGGTACACTTTGCCTATTGTGTGTGCAGTTTAATATTTTTAATATTATACATGTGAATATATCACTTTATGTGATTCTGATTGGTCCAAATAAGCCCATGAAATTATTGTGCAGTTTGCTCTTGACTGATTGGCTGCGATCGTGGGAAAACTTTTTTAACCCCGCCTTCTGGAAGTTTTTGTTTTCATTGAAATTTTTTGGTTGCTATTTTTTTATTCGACTCGCGAAAGAGAATTGGGAAAAAATGGTCTTTTCTGTTTCAATATTGCCAGTTTAAACCGGGTTTGTTATGTCATGTATAACATATCATAACATGAAAAATTGCAAAAACCCCAAGACAAGAACAATAACAACAAGTAAAACTACTGGTATAGCATAGATGATAATGGGGGTGGGGATGGATGGGTGGTATATCTGTAACATGAAATCCACCCTATATACAAGCTTGGTTTAAATGTGAACATACTGAAGTAAATAAACTATCTTTGTTCACAGAAGAATGTAGACATAAACCAGTCTCACCAAGTGACAGAACTTTATCCAACCACAGCATATTTATGCGGTAAATATGTAATCTAAGTCCGGCTCCAAAAGAGATTTGTTTACGTCTTTTGTACAGTCTAATGTTCCAAATCAAATACTGCAAATATCCGGTCACAAATACATTACAGTAAATATGTGTATTTCTGCATCTAATAATCTTCTTTTCACAAAAATATCGCCAATGTAATGTTTAGTTGTGATGTTTACTGTGCACTGTATCAAACAATGTGACATCACACGCATTGGACATTTTGTGTTGACAAATGTTTTGTCTTTTGTAAAATGCTCTGTTTATTTGGATGGACGCTTATTCTTTGATTTATAGTTATCAAATATGTATAATATACTTTTACTATTTCAACTTTGTTTGGAACTATTTTTTACGCACAACAAATGGAAGGTACAGCGTCTGCAGAATAAACAAAATTATTCGTTCTTCTTTTTATTTAAATAATTTCTACTGAAATAAAACTGTGATAAAAGAATCTCAAATGGGTAATGATTTAATATTAAATTTATGAAACTCGTTAAATAATGTCCAGCCTTTGTTACCCAAGGCTTGCAAAAGCTGGACATTATTCAGCTTGTTGCATAAATTCAATACTAAATCATTATCCATTTGAGATCCTCTATATCTTGCTTATACATGTGTAACAATTCAAGTCAACTTTGTAAAATACGCTAAAAAGTTGTACCTGGCATGGATATGTTTTTGGGCATAGGTTGGTGGGAAGTTGGGCACTGCCCAAACTGTGGTAATCTGTGACATGATCCTCAAAGCTTCTTTTGACATCACCCAAAGTCTGAATAGAATTGGACATCATGTGTGACCCTTAGAAAAAGAAATTAAAAAAATGTATTGCAAGTTGAGTTTAGTTTGATAAAAGGATTTGATTTGTGATGAAATACTAAGAATTATAATTCTTTGCGACATGGATGTATGGAGCCCCCCAGCTGCAGAAGATGCATTACTGCTTTAATGCTAACATTTGACTTCTTAATTGTGACATTTGGTATTTACACAGGCCCATAATGCTACAGCATTCTCCGTCCATCCAGATCTGGAAATTTCCTTTTAGGATGGAGTTAAATCTATAACATAATATCTTAAAACTCCATGGAAAATTCACCAATTATTTCCTGGAGCATTCACTGAACCATTATGTATGGGATAAAGAGCTTATTTATTTTGAAAGACTCTTGCATCTGTATGTAAGTTAAAACGCTTGACTCGTACATTAATATAACTGTTGTGAGCAAACAGTAGCATCACCAGATCAGTTTTCAGAATTGTTTGCAGATCAACTTGGCTAACATGAAAGGAACAATTGCAGATGTCACTTATAGAAATTAAGCCCTAAAGTGTTCTCGGCTAAGATGTCCCCTTAATGCAAAAAGTTTTAACGGAGAAAGGTGTTAAAACTAATATTTTAAGAAAATGACATGCACATGAGCAGACTTGTTTGGTCTGTTATTTAAGAAGTATTACACTGTTTTAGTCTCCAAAGACTTAATAATAAAGTGACAGAAACATTTTCAATCTAATAAACATTCAAACACAAATGTTTTCCAGAAAACACAGCATAATGGAAGAATTTTATAAAAAAAGTCCTGTTCTTCAGTTCAGAAATGACATTGTTAGGTCTTGCAGCAGAATGTCACATTTCTGACATATTTAACTGTATTTACCAAGGAAAATTGCAATTTAAAATGATGTTAATACAAAATTTGAAAATTTTACAGTCTGAAAGTTACTCCATATTTGTAACTTAACATTGGTATCAGCTTACCATTTGTATCAATGTAAGATTGTGTGCTAAGAACTTGAGGTACTGGCTGTTTAGTGGGGGAAAATCCTACAAGAAAAGTAATTGTTACATGCTCAGTTTTGTCTCCGTTAACTTTACATTGTCAGAATCATGCAATATTTTATGATATTACACACCTTCGTATTGCAATCATGTGCAGGACACGTGTGCCCAGTAGTGTATTAAGAACTACATTGTTAACAAATCGTGTAGACTCATGTAGTAGACACTTTATGTTTTGGTTGATTAAATTTGTTTCTGAATGAACTAAAGCAGGTGTTTCGTGGACTGCCACATACCAGCTGCCTTGCCACATTCTGCATAAACTTTCTTGATACATTGTTTCAGATTTAGGCTAGTGAAAGACACCAGACAGGTCATAAAATTACTGGGTCCCTACAAATAACATGCAAGTGATAAGGCATAAACTGTCTTCTTTAGCTGGTAATAAGAATGATAAAAAATATACATCCTGAATTTCCTCAAAATGTACTTTCTTAGTTCTGCAAGTCCGAATTACATGAGCCACGTCATTGGTTCTAAAGCTTGATTACACATTTCGAAATTGTACTGTAATTTTGACAATATTCCAAATGCAATTACATCCTCCTTACTGCACTCAAAATGAAATAAACATTATATTCCATAGTGTCTTTTTGATAATTACAGATGAAAAACTTCATATTTTTCCCACATTATGATTTCAAACATTAAATGACAGAACAGAAACACACTTGCAGATGTCAACACACTGCTCCCTCACTGCTAAAATTAGATGTACTTCATGTAGAATTAGCACAGATAAATCCAGTCCATAATCACGAAATTTAGCAGAATTTACAAAATTACCAAAATCTCTTCATTCCAGACTAAATTGAAAAGTTGTTGCAATGCGCATTCATTCACAATATGAATCTAAATTTCGATTTTAAGTAGACCAAATGCCATTTTCTTTCGAAAGTGATGTCTGGTGCGCATTAATAATGTTGTTGTGTACTGATGAATCTGCGCTTGTGTATTTAGTTTGGAATACATCATAAATTCAGTTATTTTATTTCTTGTAGTGTATTTTTGTGTATATAATTAAGCCTTAGGTAGAATAAGAAAATGAGCATATAATAAAAAATTCACTGCATTTGTATGGGAAAATATGAACACGTTTTGTCAGATGGATATACTGCACTCACAAGCTCACTGAGTATATCCATCCGAAAAACTCGTTCATATTTTCCCATACAAATGCAGTAACCTATAATTATTACTGAAATATATATTGAAATACAAATGAATTGTGAAAATACAGAAGAGCCCTCAGAGAAGACAAATTAACATTTGAGAGGGCGTCAAAGGAGATTAGTTGTATTTGAATAATTGAGTTACCCTCTTTCAGTATTATTATTATTAGTATTATTGGTATATTAATAAGCATGACGACAAAGACTTTAAATTATATCAGCAGCTCGACTGCTGACATTTATTTGAGCCTAAAGAAGCATACAGTAAATGTGAGACTAGTCATAGAAGTGTAGATCAACATTTGTGGTTTTATACATATATATTGAAGTGTTCTTTCATCATAACACTATTATTGTTAACTGCAAAAGTTTTGTTGGTGAAATCACATTAGAGTTGTTACATTAAAACACTGGTTATACATGCATTTTACAGAATGCAAAAGGGGGCCTCGAGTGGCCTAGTGGTCTAAAGCTCGACAGTAGCTTCCCTTGGGTCAGTAGTTCTTTCCGGGGTTTTCCCAGGTTCTTCCTCCACCATTTATACTGGCCGCCCTATATAGCCTATCTTGTGCTGAATAAATGGTGTTAACCCAACAAGAATAACATTCCAACACTGGTTTCATAATGTTATGGTATTCATGCTCAAACCCACATTTACTGAGATACCTTATAAAGTGCATGCTCCTTCACTGGAACACTGTTGATGTTAGCCGTGAAAGTACACGTTGTTGGTAAGGTCACATTACATTGGGATATATATCAGTTACATTAGGTTGATGCTGATACCCACCTTATACTGAGATACCTTATAGTGAGGGCCACTGCATGTGTGTGTGTGTGTGAGGCAGAACTTGTGTAAATTGGGAAAATATTTTAATACAATATGGATCACTTTTGTCTCTATTATATCTGAAAGAATAAATACTGGTAATATCACAGAAGTAGTCTTTTGTGAAAGTTTTCCAAGGATTTAAAGATTCTCCAAAAATTAAATTCAGTATTTGTAAGATTTAGAGAATGGGTTTTCTACCTTGACTGGACTCTCCAAACAGTTGCATGCAGACTGGTTCACAATATGTAGATGGCACATTAGTCAAGATGCTTTCTCCTCTGCACAATGTAAAAGAATTAATTCATTAATCCACATGATAATCCATCAACAGAAGAACTGAGTAATTGGTATGACATAGGCAAATCAGGAGAACTGTTTTGCTTATTTTGCAATGAAATATTATTTTCTTACTGGACTTGTAAATAAAGAGAAACTTTACATATCTTAATGATTCAACAAAATTGTGGAAAGATAGTTGACTAGCTAGGAGTACCTCACGTTAGTTGGATCCAACTGCAAACAACACTGGCCCTGATTTGCCATTGCATGATGGAGTGGGAGATTGGCGTCATTGCAATTTGTAGTTGGGTCTGACATGGGTGTATATGGTAGCACTTATTTTTTAACATAGTCAAATAAATATTTCATTGAAATATGATACAGTTGTACTTTTCTCAGTTAACATGAGCTAAATGGGTCCTCTGTATTTACCTTTCTATAAGCACATACACCAATTTGATGTTAAACAAAATGATACTGACAATTCCAGTTTGGTATTAGAATTTCCAAAATAGTAACCAATTTTATTAGTGATATGCTTGTATAATAGCTCACTAAGCAGGCATTAAGTAAATAAGAAAAGTTTTACAGTGAAAGTCAAGAATGGCATAGAGAATGATTGGAAATGATACAACATGTTCCAAGCACACAAAATTCTCAAAAACTTAACAACAAGAGCAAACAAATAAACAAAGGTAGCTGAACTATTATACTGCTTTTTGCTCTTTCTTTCTTTATCAAGAGTGATTTTGGCTTGGTTTTGCTTAATAGAGAAAGTTGCTGAATAACACCTTGTTTTTATAAATTGTTGTTTTCTAATTTTTATACCAATCTTTCTTAGTGTGCTGATCAAACTTGATCAAGCTTTCATGGAGCTCCTCATATTTTCTGATCAGTGTTGAGATTGTTGGTGGACACTGGTAAAGAAAAAAAGATTTCAAATTCACTAAATATAAATTAAGAAGATATAAAAAAAAGTCAGTGTAAACATTTTGGTAAAATTAGGTTGAATTTCATGTTGCTAATTGTGAGATAATGTTGCAACCTAAAGATGGTGATATGTGTCTAGGCTTGCACAAAGTAACAAACAAAAGAGTGAAGCCTACAGACTTTGTAAAATTTAAGAAAAATAATTTATTTCCCTTGAGAGTAAGTTAAAAATATGAAAAGGACTTGCGGTTTGTGAATCTAATCCAAAAATTAATCCTAGAATTTAAAAATATAAGTCCTATCACTAAAAAAGTTCTAAAAGAATCAAAGTTCGAATCCTGATGAAGTTCCAAGATGGAAAGCGATGACGTCTTCTATATCCTGTTTAGTGCTGTTGTATCAACAGTTCGTTGTTGAGTTTTATGAATCAAGAATAATATTCCGGCTTTAGAATTCCAAATACTTTCCGATAAATGTCTTTGTCGAAGAATTTTGATGAACACAAGTATTTTCCAGGGTGAATAAATTATTTTAAATAAAAATTCAACTTAAATTGGTCACAACACAAAATACCTTTTGAGCTCTGAAGGTATGAAATACGACTGACTATTTCACCATGAAACTTCAGTTTTAGCCCCCAGCTAAAATGCAATTCAGACCCACGTGATAGGGTCACGTGATCACTTAGTCCAAGCGGTGCAAAAAAAACTACAAGTAAATTATCACGTACTCTAGTATAGCCTTAGCTAAAAATCAATGATTCCCACACTGGAAATGAATTTTAAAAAAAGTTGTTTACTCAAACTAACATGCAGGCCAAGTATGACCTTGATTATGACCAATGATTTTCACTGCGTTTACCAATTCTGAATCAAGGTCAGGAACTAGGTCAGCTAAAATACAATGTAGCAATGTTTCTTTGAACTGCATATTTATCAGGTTTAACAGGACAGTACTGAACTGAATTTTCTGGAGAAATGTTAATTCCAGTGAATAAAGTTATCATTACAATAACATGTAATGAAATAAAAATAAAATAAAAAATTTAAAATAACACACAAGCAATTAAATTACATATATGTAACAAAGAAAACATTGTATTGTTTTTGCTTGTGGTTTAGGGGCTGATATCTCCTATTCATTAAAGCCTGCAAAAGTCTGCAGATAATATTATCTTCAAACATCAGTGTACATTTTATAAATTAACTGTATTTCTCAAGGCTGTCTGGCAACCATAAGCTGAAGGGTTCTTTTGGTGATATGTGCATAATATTTCCAGATCAAATCCTATGTTTGGTGTGTTGTAAGTCAACATGGAATAGCACAACCCTTTGTCCTGTGGCCATGTTGAATTTGATGCTAGATATGGCTATTACCAAATACCATTAGCTGTCTAAGCTGTACAGAGGTGTGTTCTGGAAAGATTTGCATGCAGCAAAATTGAGCATTTTAATAACCAGGAGACATCAGACCTACAAATAGTCCATCATTAAAAACACATTTGAGAGTCGATTTCTCAGACAACTCTAGCCTAATCAGCTTTTTTGGTCAATTACAGTAAATGCAAGGACGGGTTGGTTTGTTGGTTTTTAATGGTACTTTCAACACATTGTTGATTGTGTTTTGCTTACTATATTTCTACTAAATGTTTCATACAGAGGTAGTCATTAGAAGCTGGCAGAGAAGTGTACATTCTACCATTATATAATGCATTTTTAGGGAAAAATCCAATAGTTGAACAAAATTTTTTGCAATAAATGCCAAAAATATAACATAAGCATATTTTGAGAAACAAAATTGTAAGCTGATTTTATGAATTGTGCATAAAATACATTATGGTACAATTTTACAATCTTTAATTGAATATTATAAACAAACAGAATTACACTGAATATAGATAAAATGAACGATCTCACAAATTTTCAGTATAATGTTGCAAGCTTATTATTAATAGTTTTATATAACTTTTATTAATATGAATAATATTATAATCAAATGATAAATAATTAAACAAATAAATAAACATTATAGATATGTATAAAAAAATGACACACCAGGTATATTTGACTATTCTTTGTTCACCATCCTTGTAGTCTGGTTATACAATCTAGAATGGATCACCCATATTTATACTCCCCTACTTAACTGAGTCTGAAACTAGGGGTCTGTCATATTCATCAGAAGTCATCTGAGTATTGTTTGAAAGCAATATGACATCTTCAGCAATGTGACATCTTTTGCAATTTTTGTTTTAATCTTATGGTTGTTTTGTTGTAAAATTTAAATCTCTATTTAATAGTTTTAAGCGATTCTCAGCCTTCACAAAAAATGTCAAGAGGTATGTGAAAAGATCGAGTGAAATGACTATAGTGAAACTGTAATGTTAACACAGTAAATCAAAAGTTTTTTAACTGGCAGAATTCAAGCATCTGTATATTCAGTGAGCTGAAATAATTGGAAAAATTTATTTCCTTGCCATGAGTTGCTATTTTAGTTTAAATCATATTTATCTTTGAAACTTTGTCAAAGGCAATTATAAGCATATGATTTGGGGGAATTTTAGTAGAAAGCATAAGCTTATTAACACTCTCTCCCCAACAGTATAAAAAAAAATATAATGTCAGTAATCTTGATGCCAGTACAAATGGTTATACAGAGTAAGAAAAAACACTGTATTGGTGAAACCTTCTTGGGAAACATTTTCTCTTGTGATCATCATTATAAGTGGTATAAAATTCAAGTCTATAACAGACATAGTTATTCAGATAAAGAAATGAAATATGTAACAAACATGTTAATACTTTTCACTTCTGTCTGTTATCAGATCTGATTGTTTTTACGACATGTAAATATTACAAGGGAAGTATTTAAGATATCATTGATGATTGTACTTTGTAAGATGAAGCAACTTGTGATTTATGCAATTCAGAGAGTTGCATCAATGAGGATGTTGCTGAAGATTGTGTGCTAATACAAACTTTAAGGCTAAAGTTGACCATGAATGCATGCGTTGCCACCGAAGTAGTGACTCGTGTAACTGTTTCATCCTTTTTGATGAAGATCACCCAGCTGAAAAGTCAGATCTCTTAGATTTTACCATCTCTTTTCAGAATTCTTGCTTGTTTGGTGATCTTAGCTCTTGTGAAGTTCTCATTCAAGTACATCTTCGATGGCATCATTTTCAGATACTTATGATAGTTCAAAAACATAACCACAATGGATCCATATTTTTTGTGGCTGGATGGTCCTACTCGGTGACTCATGTTTATATCATCTATTGTCAGTTTTACCTCAATATCTCCTGCAAGTTAAAGTTTATATTTGTATTTTCACTTTCATTTCCTCTTGTAGTTGATATTCTCTGTTATCTTTGCAGTCCTGATGTACTTCATTGACTGGGTCATGGTTGGGATTTGAATACCGGTTAGACTTGGGCACACCAAATATGCGAATGCACAGCTGTCATGAGTCTTGATGTATGTCATCTAACTGGTTCTTGAGCAACTAAATCTTATGAATCTTTTAAGCTCGTCATGAGCTTGAGCAATTGAAACTTTCAAAACTGAGTTTCACATGAAAATACATAAGATACTGTATCAACAAGAATCTGCCTAACAGCTTTAGCAATAGATGCAGTAATTTCTGGTGTTTGAAGAACTGATAACAATCTAGTAACAAAATTATGAAGAGAACATTCACTTAAAGCCATGTTGGATACCATCTTTGGGGTAATGCTGTCAGTGGCAAGGTGTAGGAAATCAGACTGTCTTGGTATGAATGTATAAACGTCAGAGTAGAATAGTGTCATTTCTTGCCACACATAACACATTAAACCAGAAACATAATTCTGCTTCAATCCTTTGAACTTGAAGTTTGTTCATGCAACAGATACTAGAAAAGTATTCATCAGTTATTTATGGTACAATTTTGTTAGTTTCATAAAACATTATTATAAATGCTGTGTAATGTTTAATCTATAGTTCAGAACATTCAAAAAATTTAAATAATACAACAAAATTGTACACTATACTGAACCTTTGAACACAGAATTTATTCAGTGAAATGTGTTGCATATGTATGGAGTCAAAATTGGATATTTACAAGTAAATTGTAGTGAATTAGGTTTTGGCTGTCATTTTCTTGCAATTAATCATGGCAGTTGAAGTAAACTAAGTTAAATTATTCAGATTATTTGATTGCAACTACTATGATGGGAAATCCATGACTGCATTTGTCTGAGTTTTGCACACTGAACTGTGAATAATTTTCTTCCACTTTATATAAATCTCAATTTTAATTGTATTACATGAATTGATGTGTTGTATCCATGAATATTAGTTATAAATGTTCATCCCTAACATTTTTAACTTGAAAAACCAATGCTTTCAACCCAGAAGTATCCCACGATACAATATCATATCCCGGTAGATCTTTTAAAACTTTAAATGAGAAGTTCCATGAGGAATTAAAAGTATTTTTAGTGGGATATTATTACAGTGTTGATGATGTCAATAATGCTGTAGATTCTTGTTACTCATTCTGTATAGATGTCATTGATAGGCCCAGTCCTTTGAAACGGCGCAGAGTTAAACATGTTATTCAATAAATTTGGATTACACCAGAAATAATACAAGCAATTAAAACGTGTGATCAGTATAAAGCACTTGGAAACACTGACCAATACAAACAAATGAGAAAATTTAAGTTGTAAAGTCATGGTTATCTAAAAGGTCTCATTACCAATTACAAATGATGATGAATCCAAACAGAAACCAGGAAACATTTGGAAAATATATATAGAACTTGGAGCTGGTAAAGGTCATTGTCATTGACATTCAAATAATTGTTTTACTTTTAGAAAGAATGGTGTATGCATCAATGACAATGAAAATATTGCCATGAGTTCAATAACTTTTTTTGTTTCTGATGTTGATAATACTAAAAACCAGTAATGCCTTATAGTCATGAGGAACTTTCACACATTTGTAATGCAAAATTTCCCATCAGTACCTTGTATGAAATACCCTTCAAAATGGACACTAAAGTACTAAAATATCTGCAAAATTTAGAAGTAACAAAGTCCACAGGTGCTAGCTTAATTTTACCGAGATTATTAAGGTCAGCAGCACCTTCCATTGCTGAAAGCATAATGTATATCTAATCTTGCAATAAAAACAAATACATTTCCTGACAAATGGAAGGGAGCCAAAATGAAACCTAATAAATCTGGTCCTTGTGTTGAAATAAATAATTTTATATCCGTTTCAATCCTTCCTGTCCAATCAGAAATTCTTGAAAAACATTCTCATGACTCCCTCAATGAGTCTTGATAAACACAATCTGTTTTATGATATAGACAATCAGGCTTTCTCCCAAATCATTCACATGAAACTGCTGTTCTTGGTATGGTTGAAAAAATGTCTGAAAGCTTTAGATAATGGAGAACTAGTTGGAGTTGTGCTGATTGATCTTTGGAAAGTGTTTGATCTAGTTGATCATGATACTTTACTTGAAAACTTAAAAACTTTTCGAGCTCAAGGACAAGTTTTTAAATTGATTTAAGTTGTCTTTGTAAGGAGGAAAACAAAAAGATGAAATAGTGTCATGTCTGACAAAAAAGTTGTGAAATGTGGAGTGTCACAAGGATCTATTTTAGGGCCACAACTATTTATTATGTTTATAAATGATCTGTATATACATACTGTAAATATTGAAACTGATCTCTATGCTGATATTAGCCTATTTAAAACTACTGTTGAAAGAAACTTACATAATGCTGTAGTGAAACTCCCTAAATGGTGTAAACATAGTGGAATGGTCATTAATTTAGACAAAACCAAAGTGATGCTGAAAACCACTCAACAGAGATTTAATATAATTAAAGATACTAAAATCTCCACATCCATTTTAATGATGTGGAACTGGAAAATTGTTGTGCAAAATAAACTTTTAGGAGTTCAAGTTGATAACGGTATGTTGTGGTGAAAGCACATCAGGGATATTATCCAAAAGAGGACTTACAATATCTAGTTACTGTAAAAAAATTTACAGAATTTCTAATCTTATACCACAGGAGAATGTTTACAAAAGTGTATTCAACTGCATAAGCATTATTGCATCATGTGGAGTAATGCTTTAAAATCAAATTTCAAATTTCAAAAATGTGTTATCAGAATTTTTGAGAAGAACAGAGTTGATAATGTCCATGAATGTATGAAGGATTTGAAGATCATGACTATCTGTGAAAGAATATCTTTAAGAGAGGCTAAATTGATGTATAAGGTTTCTAATTATTCTGTGCCCAACTACATGTATATCAGTGATATGTTCAATTAAAGGATAAATAACATCAATACAGTTTCTAGTCTATCAATCCAAAACTCCATGCCATCTAATAAGTTTCTTCCTCTTAAACTGAATTGTATTTAAATAGTTGCGCTTTCTTGGGTCCAATCATTTAGAACTATCTATATAAGGATGTTAAAGAAGCATCATCAGTGCATTCCTTTGATCACAGCTAGGTGAAATGTATGGAATCCAGATAATGCCTGTATTCGGCTATGGCCAAGTTTGTGGTATATTTGTATATGTACAATATATGTTATAAAAAATGTCTCAGGGTGTTCACTCTGTGTGTGTGTGTGTGTGTGTGTGTGAAAGAAAAAGTTTTCAAAGATGCAGTGTTGGTGTATACAATGGCCTGTGTGCTGAATCTATAATAAGTTGCTCATATGTACACCTATCCATTGTATGTTTCATGTATGATGTTTCTTTCCCAACTGTATTTTGCATATTTACCTGTACATTTTTGTATGTAATGAGGAGCAAAAAGGAGATTGGTTTTTGTATTAATGGTGTCACCCTCATAAATCTTTGTAATAATTGTGACCAATTTTTCCAATTTTTTTTTCAAAAAGGAAACACTGGAAACATATTAGATAGGGGTTTGAAATGAATACATTTGATGGACAGTAGAAAATATTATTTTAATCACAATATTTTGTTAACAGAGCATTTATTTGGCATTAAAACATTGTTTCATAGGTAGTAGAGACATGTCCTACAGATTCTAAAAAGTTGTGTATTTGATGAAAGAGAAACTCTGCAACATTCATTTGAATGAAGTATTAATTGCAAAACATATAAACCCAGTGGTGCCATCACATAATGCACCAGCAGATCAGGATCAATGTTATTTGTTCCATTGCCAAGTTTCTGTCCACTGTCTTGCTGTATTTCTGATCATTTTGGAAATGGTTTAAAAGCTGCAAAAGTCATCAACTTTCCTTTTTAACATTTTTACGGCAGATAAATGAAGATGCTGAAGTTGAAATTTATACCCTAGTTTTCAACATTTTTCCACATGTATAATCATTACAAAGCCAACATTAAACTCCTTACTGATCATCTTTATCATTCTGTGGCTTGAGATTGCAGGCCTCAAAAAGTTCATCTGGAGTGTAGCCAATCAAACTTTGAAAATCACACACGAAACGATAAATGTATCTCTTTCCAGCACTTTTTTGAATTATGTTCTTGTTACAATAGTATCGCAGTGCTCTGCTGAGCTTTTCATAGTTCACTTTTGGTTTGTTCTTCTCAATTCTCCAGCGGCAGGCCACCTCCTCTGGGTCTGTTAATATGAATTCCCATCCATCACCTGTCCAGGTGATAAAATGCTGGCATGTACTGTCTGTTAACAATATCAGCAAAAACTGTGACAACTGGATTGGTCCACTACCTGCCATTAGAAAAAAATAAAAAATAAAAATTAATGTTTTTACCCACAACAAATGCCACACACTCTTCATGACCTAATTATAACACTAGTAGACATGTATCATATGATTTCTGTTACCTTTAAAAACTATTGGTGAGACTGCACCAGATGCTATGCAAGGCTGTTACCACATGGTTGATATTTAATCTCTATTCTAAAGTATATTTTGAACAAAAAGAAAATAACATTAGGACTGGAAGTTATAAATATATTGGAAGAACAGGTCTCAGAAACTAATCTGCATGGAATCAAGAATAAGCGAGAATCTGGTGTATATCTTCCTCTGAAATTATAGCTGAATTGTCCCTTACACGTAAGCCTTTATTATAATGCTGAAGATATGGTTATAAAACTTTTGTTATCTCTGATTACAGAGTAGATGACATTCTCATTTTTTAAGTTATAAATAAAAGATGGTTTGCTCTGACAATAAGTTTCCCTAATACATGTATAAAACTAGACTAAAAAGTTGTCATACAATGATGAAAACCAAACTTTTGTTTTTTAATGTAAAGCCAGTTACAAACTTTAATTTCAGTACATTCAATCCTGCAAGGATGGAGTGGAAACTAATTATGCAACAAACTCAGTGAAGCAGGACAGGGTAGGATGGACAGATATATGTAATTTTATATGTCGTATCATATGGCAGGGCATAAAAGAGTAATTGGTGGTCACTTTTTTCTGACATCTAAAGGAGTGCTTAATATATCCCAAGTGCTCTCATGGTATTGAACCTTTTGAGCATCTGGTGAGCCAGACATGAATTTTACTTTAAGAAGATATATGGTTTTTTAACAGAGTTGGCCTTTGGCACAGATTAATCTTGATACATGCCTGAGTATCCCAGAGCTTCGGGTGGAAATGAGCATTTTCCTTTTGCACCAGGTCCCTGTCTAGACATGTCACTAGGGCTGTTGAGTGGTATGAAGCTTGTGGCTTGTGGCAGCAGCAGTTTGTGTTGCTGCCAGTTTCAATGGGGCTTGCCATGTCCATAATCCTGTTGGATCCAGCCGCACTCTATCATTGTTGGGATTGTCTGTATTGATCGCTGCTCATAGTAGACGTGCTGTGATTGTTCCTCAAGGGACATGAATTGACCTGCTAGAATTGAAAAGGAAGCACTTTAATATGTAGAAACCTATAATATTTTATAACTAATATATGTTAAAGACAGTAACTTGCCAGAAAGAGTCACTGAGATCTTTTCCTAATCAGTCACTCCACCCACCACCAAAAGGTGTAAAGACAAATGAGACACTAAAAGTCTATCATTAGTATGGTTTAACAATATTCATATTTACGTGCTATTTATCAAATGTTTTCTTTGAACAGTACCTTACAATTTTGCAGATGGATTTAAATAATTAATATTAAACCTTTTTATGCAAAAATTTGATTTATTCATCAGCTTTTCATAGCAAACGTTTGTTGAAGCATAATATAGAGTGGTTCACCAGATCATGATATCTTGCCTGGATCATGTTCTGTTATGTATCCAAGTGCATCCTGTTATTTGTATTTGTATTGTGCATTTAACATTTTTTGATGACTATAGATTGTAAGGGTCATTTTGTAGGCAACAAATTACATAGCTAACTTTTGTCTATGTTTGTAGACTAAACTTAAGATAATATTTGTAAAGATATTTAGTTGGGTTTCAGCTCAGGACCCCATGGAAACTTTATGGTCTGTCTGGTTTCTGTCTGGTTGTTTGCTGAAATTTAAGTAAACAGACCTGACCTTGTTTATGAATTTCTTGGGAGAATGGCCTTCATCCAGGTTCTCTTGTGGTGTTTTATAGTTTTATATAAAGGTTGTGATCAACAGAATTATTCAACCTATTTTAACATCTGCCTAGTGGAATTAGTCTTTTAATTGTGTTCATTTATAATTTGGGAGGATTTCTTTGTTTGAATTGTTTGTTGGAATTACAGAGTGTTGATTGAGTTTTGGACTAAGTCATTATATTGGGATTCTTGTGAATTCATTGAAGGAAATTTTGTATTATATCTTTGTGATACAGCAAGACAGCTGACACATTAGCTGATTCAAGATTACTGACACAGCACATTTTATGCTGGAATTTAGTCAGGACATTCTATATGTTTGGGATTTAATTGATAATACTGTAAGAACCTTTTAAATTTTTACTTTGAGTTTTAGGGAAAGAAATTATTTGTTGAATTTTACTAAAGCTGTTGGTTTCACTATTTGTGTTACTTAATTTAAGACCAGTGAGTCATAACAATTCAACAGTATCTTGTTTTAAGACCAATGTATCTGACTTAGCAAAAGAAACTTTAAAATAAAATCTTCAAGTTGATGTGACTGTCAGCATTAGAAAAGCATTATCCGTATATTAAAACCGTATTTGCCGGCCATTATGTAGATGCTGAGTATAAGTGAAATGGGGAAATTTGATAAATTTTCTTTCCTTCATCCATATATAAGTAAATGCTGTGTCAAAGACGAGGCCAAATCAATACCTCGGCTTTGTCTGTTGCATAATGTTCCATACAGCATGATGAATTTCATCCTATCTCTCTTTGACCCTTCCAGTCTGGATCAATGAATGTATCTAAAAGTACCTAATTTGTTTCACACAAAGTATTTTAAATCTGTTATGTACTTTTAGCTACATATCATGATGCTGACATTAAAATTTATTGAGTTACAGATGGGATAACATTTGCAATGCTGTGTGGAATTAAACTATAATAACTTCTGGTTTCATAAATGTTAAAAGTATCACTGCATGGTATTTCAGATTACCAGCAATAGGGAAATTGCATCATTAATGCTAAAATCTTTTTTCCACATGTTTCTGGTAGTGATACAGAGAGAGTGAGATGTATATATATTCCCTTGCAGTTTTCAAAATGCATACCATACCCTTTTGGGGTTTGAATATTCACAATAGTTATATCCATAAGACACCATTTACTAGGTTAAATCCCAAGAATGACCATTTTGCATGTTGTCTAATTTTCTTTGCAAGTATTACGACTGCTCCATTCCTGAGAAATAAGATTATATTTTTTAAGTGCATGCACTCTTCCTGTACTTAGGTGGCAATTGGTTTTGATCTTTGCTGATGTGATATGTTTCTTTAAATTACTGCAAGTCCTATTGGCAAGTTCAGTAGATGTCACTGGTTGAGAAATTTACATGAGAAACAACCTGGCATTTCCTTTCCTTATATGGTACCATATTCATGATACCCATGGTTATCCTCATTTCCCTATTGGTAGTCTCAGTAATCTGATCTGGTCTGCCAAATCTTGACCTCAGACAGGTGTTGGCTTTGGAAAACCTGACTACAGCTGCAGCATGTTTAATTAGCATGTAAATAGCACTACAAATCCACCTGATTCTTGGACAGTGGAAGTGATAACTAAAACTAGAAGGAATTGCTTACCTAGTGGTATTAATTATGGAATAAGATACTGCACTTTTGTACATGATTATGATCACAGTCATCAAGTATGTGAACAATACAGATTATCTACAATCGTCAAGACATCTCTCTCTCTCATAATGGGGCATAAGTTTTACTTGATCATGAAGTGCAGTAAGAGAATTGTAATGGAATATCTATCTTTGTCATGGTTATTGATTTTTTAACTTGTAAATTCTATTGCATCTGTATCAAATTTAAACAATGTATATTACAAACAATGTATGTGACTAATTGATGCAGAATTATATCTGATGTAAGTTAATTTTAAATACTGACAATCATGTAATTGTTTAAAATCCTCATTGTGGGGTCCTATATTTTTGCATACACAATATTTTCCCCAAAATGAAATATCTTTTTATACATTATTTGTCGTACTTTTGAAGAATTTCGTATGTGAAAAGTTATGTGACATACAACAAAGGAATTTGGATTACAAAATCCAGATATAAGTCGATTCAGAGTATAAGACGAAGCTAAAATTTTCTGGTCAGAAAGTATTGTCTTACAGGCAAATACGGTTGTCTCTTCTCAAATTCTTCCCAGGATTTAAAGTTTCTAAAATAATTAATTTACACAATGTTGGTCATTACATGTAACCTTTAAGAAGTCACTTTGAAAAACTATCAAATTCAAAACTTTTTGTATCAATAGAATGGTTTTCTACCTTGACTGGAGGGGAGAAGACCATCTCCAAAAAGCTGCTTGCAAACTGTTTCACTATGTTTAGATTGTCCATCACTTACTGATCCTTTCTCCTCCACACAATCTGGTAAAATAATTATTTAATCCACCCATTAATGCATAAATAGAAAAACTAGTCTAAGCATAAGTAATAAATGGTAAGACTTAAGAAACTGTAGAACTAGTATACTTATTTTTGAATCAATTAAGTAATGAGTAAAAGAACTGATCTGAGTAATTGGTAAAACTTAAGAAAAAAATTAGAACAGTTATACTTATTTTCAATCAGTTATCAGTTTTAAGAACTTGTAAATAAATGCAAACTGAACATATTTGAATGATTCTACAAAATTCTGAAAATATAGTTCACCAACTAGAACTACCATATTTACTGACATGGTCTGGAAAGTAAATCCAGATTGAAATTTTCAATGTAATAATTTTTTATTGGTGTGGTTACTCTCAGATTGACATTATTTGAGTAACCCCCTTGTGACAAAAGTTAAAGTATTTTATGTGTTCATGTTTTTTTCCATATGTGTGTTTCTTGTATTAATTTTATTAAATTTCGTTTTTATTAAATTTTGAGTAAGGGTTTGTACACCATTCAAATTTTTTATTTCTTCTAATATGTCAAATTTCTGGAGTTATTTAATTCATAATCATAGTTTCCTATAAGTCTAAAGTTTAATAAATAAAAGCTAAATTAAATTAATTCATATTTAATTTCTATGAAGGATAGTTTTATAGTTTTAATAAATAGATATCTATTATAATGTTTCTGCTTTGTGCATAGCTTGTTTGAGATCGTAATTAGGCATGAGCAGCATTCACAGTACGCTTTCACGATCACATGAACACTAGCTCAGGTGCCACGAGTTTCTTGTCTAATACATGAACGACAATTTTGATCATAAGTATAATATTAAGTGGCTATAGTTAGGTTACTAATAATTTAATAATTTAATAATAATTTATTAAAGTAATACATGAATAATTGTTTAGTTTAATTTAATCATAATCAGTAAAGTTTGAAAATTTAGCTATAATATTTATTGGTAAAGTTAAATTAATGATATTAAACTGTTTAATAAGTGTTCTTCGCATTTAAGTTGTTTAAACATTTCTTACGTAATATGAATCATAAGTCCGTTTTCCATTGCGTTAAGTCCTCTTTTAATCCATACAGTATGGCGAGTGTCCTTTCTCCCTGGTCACAGGAAGGAGTCTCAATATTGCAATTTTTTCGATCTGTTCTTTCTCCCTGCTCAACAGGAAGGAGTCTCATCATCGCATATTGTATTCCATTTATTTTGTCTTTCATTGATTTCTTTTAATATTCTTGCTCCATGGCCTTAATTCAAAGTCCGTTTCGTTTCTGTTCGTTTGATTCTGTAATTCTTCCTCTGTTTATCTGACATTTTGGAACTAGGGGGCTCCTGTCCTGAGTAGACTGCTTGCTGACAAGACGTTCCACAATATTTAATGTAATAATTGGTATCTTCCACTGTGGCCATTCTTGTTGTTTGGTCACACAATTCTGAATATGTCCCCATATTTATACTCCTGCTTACCTGAGCATGAAATTAGGGTCCTATCAATCCAAGCCTATCTTTTTCAGTAAGTGTGAAATTAGGAGCTTATCACTCCAAGCCCTAATTAGGTTGATTTGATCCCTAAGTAACAAGGAGGAGTAAGCTTGAACAACAATAGATTAAAGTTTGTGCACCAGGTAACAACAATAGGTAATTCCCTTTAATCTATTATTCTGCAAGAGAAGCCCATATTCAGAAGTCATCTGAGTATTACTTTAAAGCAATGTGACATCTTTAGTGAGAAGTGTGAACAATTTTTAAGGTGCAATAAGTAAATATCAAATCTTGAATAAAAAATACACCATATGTAAATGGTAGAATTCAACAGCTTAATAGAGGAAACTATTTGCAGTAGGGATGACACCTGTTAATGAACAGAAATTTCTTTAGGTAATGGCTCAATTCACTATTGTTAGTTATGTATGAAATTATTTGAGTTGTTATATTACAGATTTCTCTTAATCAGATATTTAAATATTTCAATATGTTTAAAAGCCGTGCTTGTTTATCTGTGTTACAACTAACAATCTTTCGCGATTACAAACTAAACAGATGAAGGAATATGAAAATTTTGTATCGGTTTTATTTATGCCGTGTTTGTATTTATCTTGTGATTTGTTTTCCATTTCAGTCTGTATGTAGTAGTTTTAAGCTATTCACTGCTTTACCAACAATGTAAAGAGAAAATAATATTTGAAAATTACCAATGAAATGGCAATAGTCAATGACAAGTACTAAAATTCTCATGCTAAAACAAACAGTAAATCAAACTGGCAACAGAATCCACTATGTCACTTTGTAAAATATACTGACTGCTGAGGGTGGAATTTACTCAAAGAAATGTGTTGCCTTTTTATGGAGTCAAAATTGGACATTTACAAGTAAATTGTAGTAAATAAGTGGTGAAATAATTTCAGGTGACATGTTTTTGTAATTAATCATGTCAGTTTTATTCTTGTTTTGCTAGACAAAATCAATATTTGTACCTTAAAAACCTTGTTTGCACCTGGGACTATGTAATGTATGCTACATAACTCCGCATCCTATTTAGTAATATTAGTGTGATGTAATATTGTTATAAGAAATTGTTATACAGATCAGTACAGTTTTACAAATTATAAGCAACATAATTTATCACACTTATAAAAGAATAACATGAAAGTTAAATTTTGTAGCTAACGAGTTAATTCCTCCAAAGACTTTGTGCAGATTATTCAATTTGAACTGATCTGATGGTGGAAAATGCATGCCTGATAAAATTGCTATGTTGAGACGAATAGTCTTACATACATATACATATTTATACATAATTATTATGCAGGATATAAATTCACATATTTTATATATATATATAATGTATGACTATATCTACATTTATATTTTATTTAATCAATTTTCATTATAGACTTATGTACCTTTCTGATTGTTTTCATAATGCATATTATTTATGACTTTTTGTCAATGATGTAATTGCTTATAATGTTTTTACACATACTCAGTTTATTTAAAAGTTTTTAGTGCCTGCTAATGGACACAGTTAGTATGAAATTAATTATATGTATTGATTCTTATGCATATATATATATATATATATATATATATATATATATATATATAGAATGGAAGTTCTTTCTCACTATAACACTTCTGATGAGTGTACAATGTTATGGATGAGGTCACCTTACAATATATCTATGATTGAGTTGGACTCTCACTTTAACGCTGTTTATGTCACCCATGAAAGTCTACAATGTAAAGCCTTATAATGAGGGACTACAGCATGTGTTTGTGTGTTTGCATATATGTGTGATGTGGTTGTTATGGGGTTTAATGCTATTTGATTTGTATCACATACAAATAGAGATATCTGCCTTTAACGGAATTAGGTTTGACTACAGGCAAATGTGTATTGACAAGGTGAATGAACTCCTCACATCCTTGCCGAGTGTGTCCACCACAAAATGTTGTTCTATGCGTTTTGTTGTTATTTCTAATCACCTTCACAATTTGAAAAGTTGATTTTATTTCTTTTTTGAGTTTCCATTTTTATTCACATTGATTAAATTAATATCAGACACACTTATGATTTAAACTTGATGAGATGGTTTTTATCAAGAAAGTAGGGTACTACAAACGTATGATTAGCTTCTTGAACACTGAATGCTCCACCATTCATGTACCAGTGGATGGAAATTTGTGTGGAATAGAAACTAAGCAAGATGATGAATGAGGTAATTAAAATAGTTTAATATATTTACAGTTGATCTAAGTCATTATTCTTCTTCATGTAACATTACTACCAACCGTAAAATTGTTTCTATCCCTCTCTCTATATCTCTGTCTCTCTCTCTCTTCCCTTTTCCATTTGGTTAGTTTGACTTTACCATCATTCGTAGGTCCAGAATCATTGTCGTATGACACGAGCGAAAATTCTCTACGTTTCTCTTTTCATGGATTCTCGATTATAAATTGCTCTGATTGTCCAGAGAGAGAGAGCAAGTGAGAGAGAGAGGTGGCCTTTGGAAAGTTTCATAATTTATTAATAATAATAAAGTTTTAGTGTGTATGTGTCTGTAATTTGCATTTTTAATGTTGCTTTTACAAGTTTTCAGTCATATCGCTATGATGTCTGCAGTGTGTCAGTTTATAGTGATGTCTAGTACTGGGTCATCATGTCACTGACATATGTGGACACCAAGCCAACCAGTCCTAACACTAACCTCTTAATGCTGAGCACCTAGCAAGGTAGCTGTTAGTATCAATTTGTTATAATTCTTTGGTGTGACTCAACAGGGGTTCAAAGCTGTGACCTTCTGCATCCGAGGCAGACGCTCTAACCATTAGGTCGCTGGAGAAGTCATCAGTTTTTAGAACATCATAGTAGGTTTAAATAAACAGAAAAACAACAACAAAGCATTAAATACATCATACACCACTCCCTCGATAACTCGCGCCCTGATAACTCGCGAACCTGCTTATAACGCGGGGTCAGGCGTGGATCCCATTTTTTAAACCAGAAATTACCTCAAAAATAGATCCCTATTTTTTTAACTTTACGGAAATCGCAATCAAAATTAGCTACAAAAACTTTGATCTATCGCTTGTTTTATCGTCAAAAACGGTTGATAGGACCTGGAAATTTTAATCAACATTATGAAATACCAAATTTAAAAATAAGTCATACAATTTTTTACATTTTCTTTCCAAGTGACATTCCTAGCACACTGCAATTAACGATATGTAAGGAAATTTCAATCAATGAAAATGTCACTTACGCCGAGTGGAGGCAGTACTTTAATAAATAAATACAAATTAAATAATTTTTTTTATCAATTGAAATTTGTGTTCTAGTTCTATCTTCTAGTTCCTTTTAAGTGTAATCATCATAAATGCAATGTGTCTTCTTGTAATTAAACGTAAAATGTGTCCATCTACCGTAACAGCTATGTCCACGAGCATTTCTCTGAGAACCTATTTAGGTGCCGACCGTGTTTTGATAACTGACTTTCAGAAGTATTTGTCGAATTGTTGCACTGAATTAAAAGCTGGCCTCCTTTGTATTATCACGTTAATTATGTCTTTTGAATCAAATAATGGAGGTGAAATAAAAGAAAAGTTAAAAGGCACGAAAATCCTACAAACTTAAAATCTAGCTGCCCAAGTCGTATGTCGGGTGAACTCACTTCACTTGATCATTTGAACACTGTTATAAATGTTATTGTGTATGTAACATAAACTATCTTAAATTAACTGACTCATTGGTAACTGTGATCAAAGATAGCACGGCAACCAAGCAAAAAGAATACTATACTTCGTAAAATAAAGAGCTTGGTTTCATAGATACGGACCATTGTGGGCAAGAGAGTTTCAGAGAATTCTTGAACTAGCACTTTGAGATATCCTCAAGAATGATAAAAAGTTTCATTATTACTGCCAATGAAATCATGATGTCAATACTGTACTAATTGAACAGCACACAAATTGAGATTCGACGTAGACGATTGTCTCGCGAAAATTTCGCTTGCTTTTTGAGCAAAAGGAATCTTGTTTGGTGGTGTATCAACAGTTAGTCTAGTTCCCTGCTCTTTTACTCCCAATTTGGCAGGATACAATTCCATACCATTCCGGGAACCAGACTCATCAAGAAAAGAAAAAGCAGTGACGTAATACACATGTTTCCGTGTAAACATAATGGTTGTTGAAACGATCTTTAACATGTTGGACATTTTGAGAATAAATGTTATTTAAACAGAATAACGAACAACTTCATTAGAAAAAGTGCGTTATTTAAAGTTATTATTGACGTGAATGTAAAATGAGGATTCAGCCATTAAACAGTGATGTTCCCTAACCCTGGCACCACCCCCACCCCTGCTGTTTTCTCGATGTCCAAGCAATTCTTTTCAATATTTGGAGGTCCCTCGGTAACTCACGCCCTCGCTTAAAGTCTGGTCTATGTTTGTGGACCCCGTTGTGTGCGAGTTATCGAGGGAGTGATGCAGTATGTGTGCCTCATAACCAAGAAAATTATCATATAGTGGTAACAGGCTATAGCAACTTTGTATGATTGATATTGTGAACACTGTAGATAAATGCCAAGGAAAGTGTAAACGTACCATACATAGCTTAATATCTCCCTAAAATATGTATTTGAAACTCAGACCACTAAAACATTTTATTGAAGAATGCTGTCTATATTGGAAAATATTACTTAATCTTTGTCTCTACATGTATATAACCATGTTTAATGCAATATCTCATGCTAATATAAAGTTTATTCCCCATAATGAATTTGTACATAAACTTTTATATATTAAATGAATTTTGAACTATTCTTGCTTGATGTGCTAAATTTTTCTGTGTCTTTGTTAGATCACCTGGGCATAAGACCAAAAAGAAGAGAATTTATGGTAAATCCCTGTATTGTGCTTACTATGTCTATCAAAATTTGCTTATTTTCAACTTCTGAAATAAAACCCCCAAAACACTGGACCAATTTCAGCAACGAGAGCAACATGGCATAAAGACATTTTATACTGATACAAATGATGCTGATCTATCATCACATATGACCACCATCGATAAAAATAGAAAATCCTTCAAACATATTCTACATTAAACAGAAACATAAGAATTATTTCCAAAATTTACAAAAGTAAACAGCAACACAGAGCTTTCAGTTTTGTGTAAGTGCTGCAGATCCATTATCAAATA
Organism: Megalonaias nervosa; assembly: GCA_016617855.1. Lineage (NCBI taxonomy): Eukaryota > Metazoa > Mollusca > Bivalvia > Unionida > Unionidae > Megalonaias > Megalonaias nervosa. Next base: position 66,132 of record JAECUM010090708.1, read on the forward strand.
TGGCCACTGTTACTAAAATGTGAAAAAAAAAAACAACAGAAAAAAACCTTAAAAACACTTGTACTCAAAAACTGCTCCACAGAATCCAACCAAATCTGACAGAATACTCCTGGCAGTAAGGGCTCTTAGTTATTTACAAATAATATCAATGTGCCATAGCATATGGTTGCCATTGCTATAATTTTTCAGATGTATGCAAATAATGTCAATGTGCCATAGAATATATTTGGCATTACTATAATTTTACAAATAATCTGTACAGAATTTGACTGAATTTGACCGAAAGAATCTTTGTCTGACAGGCTTTCAGATTTATGGAAATAATGTCAATATGCCACAAAATATGGCTGCTTACACACAGATAAAAATCCTTTCTACATCCTCCCAAACAGCCCTGAACAGAATTTGAATTTTAACAGCAAACATACTAACTTTTAGGGCATTAAACATTATACTGGCTTTAAGGGCAGATAAGTTAAATTACAAATAATGCTAAAAATATGCAAACCTTCCTGTTTGAGTGTTGCTAAAGAGAACTTGACAAATTTTGACAGAAAGCATTCCTGTGTTTGAAATTGATATAAATGACATTGATTCACTATCAGATATGGTTAGCATTACAAAAATAGAAAAGCCTTCAATGCCTTATCAAAGACCACTCAACATATATGAAGAAATTTGACAGATAGTATCCGGAGATGAAAAGCATTAAATTCTATAAACATGTTCTCATTTGCTGTCAAATATGGCCACTGTAACTAAAAATTAAAAATCCTTAAAATGACTTCACAAAAACCACACAAGAGAATTTGACTTTATTTTTCAGAAAGTATCATAGCATAAATTGTTAAATATCTCCAGATGAGGCCAGTCAGCTGTTAATCAAAATAGAAAAACTTGAAACGTTTTTTATCAAAATCTGCTCACCAGAATTTGACCAAAATTTGAAAGAAAGAGTCCTAGCTTGAAGGTTTTTCAGATTATACAAATCATTCCCATCTGTTATCAAATATGGCTGCCATTGCACGAGAGAGAAACAATGAAACAACTTTATCTCAAAAAGTCTGCTGAACAGAATTCGACCCAATTTGACAGAAATCATTCAGGCACAAAGGTCTTTAAATATTGGACAAATGATCCTGTCGTGCCATGAAATAAGAGCAATAATACTAAAAACCATGAAATGCTTGTTTTCATAGCATATACATTAAACAGTACTGTATGGAATTTGAACAGAAAGCACATTACTGATTCAGATTTCTTGACAAACCACTCTTGCAATTTGTTTATCAGTATTAGTCACATGTCAGACAGGTGAGTGATCTTAGGTACCCTTGGACCAATTGTTTTTCATTGTCTTTTATTTGCTCTAGAAGTTTTGAATGTGTTTGCTTTGAAGCCATTTAGAAACTATCTGTAAAGATTAAGAAAACTCCCCAATGTATTGTAAAAACCAGTCCACTGTTGGCAGAGATGTTAAAAACATTTTAAATGTGTACCTAATTTTTAAATCAATGGATCTTCCCGTTAAGCTGCACTGCTACCCGTACTGAAAGGACATGAAGGCAGAATAGTAAGAGTAGTCGTTTCCTCCCCTTTTTCATATTTGTAAATGTTCCTTGTTAAATTTTCCCCCATCCTATTTTCAGCTGAAATTCAATCAATACTTAACATAGAAAAAGATCTGGATATTGATATAATTCAAGTGAATGAATTTAGGGCACATTCTGTGCTACCAAGTTGTTTTAAGATGGTGCATGTAAGAAATGGTGAAAGGGAAGAAACTCCCATTCTTATTTCCCTAAGTACACTGACCTAGTTTTGAGAGTAGATTTATTTCAATTATATCTGAATATCATTGCCAGTAGATGGTATTCAGATGCTGTCATTATAGACTTGTACAATTATTTCCCTTGAAATTTCTGTCTTGTACAATCCTCCCATAAATAGTGCATGGGAAGAATTGATTAAATGAAAGATTTTAAAAAGCCAATGCTAATTGAAGAGAAGAAAGGCCATTTTATGAATGTATGACAAATTGTATGTGCGAGAAATTCTGTTATTGCTATATCATAAAATATGTAACAGTAACGAATTATTATTCCATCAATATTAATACCAAGGAATGTTTACCCAAAAGACAGGGTTTGCACATTTCCATGTAGAATAAACAAAATGACATTTATTAAATATCTTTGAAACATTTCATTATTGTCCAAGTACAAGGTACATTGCCTTCTGGCTAATTTCCGTAAAGACTCCAGACATCCAAATCTGAGATTGCTTTAAAGCTAAAATATAATTTATCTCTTCAAAAGTAACTGATGAATTTGTTTAAAGTCTGTTCTAAAATTTATTTAAGAATTTATTGAAAAGAGACGAAGTCCAGACAAATATTTCCAATTTTTCCAAAGTGAGAACATTGCCAGTACTTAAGGTTTTGAAACTAATACATTTGATGGACTGTGGAAAATAGTTTTGAATCCCAACATTATTTTAACAGAACAATTATTTGACATTAAAACATTGTCTCATATGTAGTAAAGTCATGTCGTACATGTTTTTCAAACTTGTGTTTTGGATGAAAAAAAAATCAATTACATTCAGTTGAATTAAGTATCAATTGTCAACAACATAAACCATGTTGTGCCATCACGTAATGCACCAGCAGATCAGGATGTATGTTATTTGTTCTACTGCCACATTTATGCCCACTGTCATCTTCCCATGACAAGGGTATCCGAGAAATGGATTAAATGCAAACCAGATTGATGTTTTTTTAAACATATTTTATTGCCATAATAGGTTATAATGGGATTGGGCACAAGTTCTAACACCTTAAATTTAGCCCTCTCCCAACATGATACAAGTATTGCAACATGTGCAATGTGAGAACATAAAAATGAATAGTGATGAGAGAGAGAGAGATATACAGAGAGAGAGGCACAATGACAGTAATCATGGTTTGAGTCAATTATTGAAATCGTCAGTCGCGGTTATTTATTTGCATACATGACGGAAAATGCTATAATTTTCATTTGCATCACCCTTTCCCCAAAGCAGTAAATCTAAGCTAATAGTTGCATATGAGATTAAAAGTAAATTTTTCCTCAACTCAGCTCTTTCTCTACTGTAATTTGCACAGAACACAAAATGTGCACGGTGGTTTCAATCCCACTGCATGGACAAGAGGGAGTGTCAGCAAGTTGAACAAGGTAAAGATTAATGTTTAGAAGCCAGCATGACTTGCAAAGAAGACGAGCAGTTGTCTTTAATGTATAATGAATATATTATGCAGGAAATTTTGTTATGACTATAGATAAAATATGTAACAATAACAAATTATTATTGAATGAACAACAATGGCAAGGAAGCTTGACCTAAGATGGGGATACATATTTCCAGGGGAGGTAAATTCAACTGGAATGAATCTTGAGATAAGCAGGACATTCATTTTGCCTTTACTAAATAGATTTTTCTTCCAAGTTAGGCCAGATGAATATAAAAAATTCCTCATCTGTCTTACATTTCTCCAGTTCACAGTATTATAAATCATGTACCTATCAGTTTTCTGAGAACATACATCTTGTATTGGTTGACAATTTTACAACCTGTTCATTGGTTCACAAAGTTTAGTAATCTACATTTCTTGTAAGGTCATCTAAAACTATTTGGAATAATTGGCAAAAATGGGGTCCCCTCCCACCCCAGTTGTCTTTATTTTCCCTATGTGTATAGGTGACAAATTTGGTGTGCTTCACAGTATTAGAAAGAAAACTAATTGTCTTTATTTAGTGTTTATTAAAATTAGTCTTAATTAATTTGACAAAAGAAATCATAAGCATGAAATGTAACCAATGGATGAAATGTATTGAGATTAGGTCAAAAAGATGGGACTAAATTTAATAAGTTGATCATATTTGTAGACTTGAAAAATGATTCAGTCCAAGCTGTTGCAATCAGAGATTTACATGTTAGCCAAGGTTTGTACCAAGGATTGTTTGAAGATGAAGAAATTGATGAGATTGTTTAAAGATCAAGAAATGGATGATTAACTGTAAGTTTCAAAATGTTTTATTGAATCAAATCAACCTTTTGGTACATCCAAGAGGGAAGGTAAGTCAAGTTGATAGATAAACTAGAAATAAATTAGTAGAACACATATTCAACACCTCCATGCCTGAAAACTACCCTGAACACAAACCTAACCAGATTTGTGCATTAGAGTGTTCATTGATATTGTTTGTGCTGAGTATCGACTATGTGTGTAGTATTAACATTGTAAGACGTATCGGTTATATATGCATAGTGTGCATTTACATTGTTTCTTATGAGTATCATCTGTGTGTAGAGTGTCTGTTGACATTGTTAATGGTAGTCACAGTAATGTGTAGAGTGTGTTTATTGACATTGTTCACGGTAGTCGCGATACATGTATCTCCATTTGTAGAGTGCCTGACTCGTAATCTGACAGTTCCATGCTTGATACCTACCCAGGTTAGGCTGGGATGGCTGCTTCAGTGTGTCTTTTTGAAATGGCAATTTGCACTCATCATGGAACCAATAATGGGTTAAATTGCCGTTAACCACCAACCTGAGAATAACATTGTTTATACTTAGTATTCAGGGTGTGTGCAGAGAGTGTATATCAACATTATACTGAGTGTCAATTATGTATGCTGAATACATTAACACTGTTCTAAGTATCAACAATGTGTGTATGTGTGAGAGAGATTTGGATTTTTTAATTATTTTTAACAATGTTTCAGTCATATAGCTACAATGTCTGCAGTGTGGCAGTTTATAGTGATGTTTAGCATTGCGGCATCATGCCAAAGACATGTAGCATCATGTCCTCCTCCTCCAATCACATTATCCTGACACTAGTACAAGCAGTCCTGACACTAACCTTTTAACGCTGAGCACCAAGTGAGGCAGCTTCTTGTACCATTTTTATAAGTCTTTGGTATGACTCGGCTGGGGTTCAATCCCATGACCTCCCACATCCAAGGTGGATGCTCTAACCACTTAGGCCACCAGAGCAGTACTGTGTGCGAAGTTTGTACATTGTACTGTGTGGAGAGTGTACAAATATTACTTTGATTAATAACAGCAATCTGTGCAGTATATTAAGATTCTACTGAGTATCAACTATGTATACAGAGTGTGTATTAATATAGTATTGAGTACCAAACTATGTGTACAGAGAGAATATTAAGATTCTACTGAGTATCAACTATGTAAATAAAGAGTGTTCTAACATTGTAATGAATATGCATGTGCAGATAACTAATTAAAATGATACTGAGAACCAACTATGTATGCTGAGAGTGCATTAACATTTTACTGACTCAGCTATGTATGTAGAGAGTGTGTTAACATTTATCAATTATGTGTGTTGTGAGAGTGTACATTCTTAATATTGCTTTGAGTATCAACTGCATAGGTATGCACATTAACAAGTTCAAATCTTTTGTATGCCTGTGTATGGATGAGACAGACTTGCATCATAGCTGTTGGAGTACATTGTGTCCACAACTTGCTTCTAGAAAACAATTTTTTCACAAAATAAGCACATTTTTGGAAGTAAATAGACTTTATTTTCAAGTTAAAATGTTGCATAAATATACGAGTAATGACAATGATTTTTATTAAATATTTGTGAACATTTCATTACTGTCCAAGTACATTGCAGTCTAGCTGTCTTTCATAGAGCCACCAGATACCCAAATCCAATTTTCTTTCTATTTTGTGTCAAAAAGAAAACATTGAAATACTTGAGATAAAGGTTTGAAATTAATATAATGTACAAATTGTTACAAATTTAATCTGAATCCAGACTTTTTGCTTTAACCAGGCATTTATGGGAGCATTAAAGTAACATTGTCTCATAAGTAGAAGAAACATGTCTTGTACCTTTCAAAACTTGTGTATTGGATGGGGAAAAAACCCACAACTACATTCATCTAAAGGACCAAATAAACGAACCTCAAAATCAAGTCCAATTGCAAACAATATAGGCCATGATGTGCTATCACAAAATGTGTCAGCAGATAGGGATCTATGTTTGTTTGTTCTGCTGATTTACTCCTAACTCCAGATCTAATGGAGAATTGTGCAATGACAACAGAGCGAAGTCTATAATAGATTGACATGACTTATAATTTACTGAATACAGTAAATGATACAAAATTGTTTGCAATCATTGATCAAGAACAATTCTTCCATGGCTGATATCTTTTGGCAGACAAAATATGGAAATTACACATGCACAAAATAGAACATGGCACAAATGTGAAATCAGTACACTTGTAAGTTTACACAAAGAAAATTTTTAATAAATAAGCTCCTGATATAGAAGAAGGAAGTGGTAAACAAAATAACTAGTAACTATTGGTTACTAGTAAGTTTCATTGTTGATAGGCACACTGTAATCTCATATATATTTGCTTTTTTCTAGCTACTGATAATCAGGCCTAATTTTTTTGTATAATTGTAAAAAAAATAAGTAAAAAAAAAATGAATAAAATCTGCTTTAATGTAATGATGTTCACTATATTTATTTGTTCTCAAAGAGATATTAATTCTTATTGTATCTTATTATATACAAAAGCCAAAGATGTTTAGAATTTAAAGGATATTTTCAATATTATTTTAAACATTTGTATTTTTGTTTGTCCATGAAAGCTTCCTCTTCAAAATTTACTATTCAACTATTTACAGATAAATAATTTGCAACATGAAAAGTACACTAAAATTACATTTACTGTAAAATTTGTCAACAATGTATTATATCAAAATGACTCAAATTTACTGGCAAATGATAAAGAAAGCCGAACTAAAAAGTGCATGATTCCATCTTAATTTTTTTTTAAGGTAGATTATTTTGCAATTTATGTATTCAATTAGACAATACATGAAATTGAAAAAATGTCTATAATGTCTGATCTTAAGGTGGAAATTTATTATTATTGCAAAATTAGCGATGGTGGAAAGAAATAATGTAAAAGCATATTTAATACTATTAAGCTGATTCTGTTGGAAAAAAAAATATTTCATGAAATTTTGGAAAAAGGTGATCATGAAATAATCATGAAGTAAACACAGTAAATGGTTAAAGATTAGGTACAATACCCTTTATAAAATAACAAAACCTATTCCAATTTCATGTTCAAGACAGAATATAAAAAAATTCATTTTAAGAAATTTTGCAATAATATCTTTATTGGAAAAAATTTTGAGAATGAATGACTGAAATAATTAATAAAATTCCAAAAGGATTTTTTCTAAAAAAAACCCCATAGTTTTCTACCACTTAAAATTTTGCCCAGGGTAATCAAAAACACAAAGTTGACATGGGGAGAAATTGTGAAGCCTTTGATTAATTTTCAAACATTTTTTAGAAAAAAAATATACATCTTAGATAAAATGTAAGGAAGGTTAATTTTAATTATTTAAACTTGAAAAAGGCAGATTTACACATCAAATCATACTCTTTGGTATGTTGTTGGGAAGGCAAATCTTAATAGAATAAAGTTATCTTGCTAAAAATGGCATATGAGATTAGACTGAAGCCACAAATTTCCAAGTGTAAATAATTTAAATAGCTTTTAAAGCATACAGAGGGAAGTCTACTTTAAATCTTCTGCACTGTTTCAAAAAAAGGGTAGGTGGGCGCTTACTTTCCCTCACATGAATACATACCAATGTTACATATATGTAATTAAATTACTTGTGTGTTAGTTTTAAAATTCTTTTTTATTTTATTTTTGTTTCATTACATTTTATTGAATAGATTATTTTCACGGGATTCAATATTTTTTTCAGTAAATTCAGTTTGTATAGAACGTAAAAGGTATTACATTATCATTATTTTTAGCTCACTTTGGTTCATAGATTTTGTAAACACTATGCAAAAACGAGTGGTTATTGCGAAGGTCCTTTTGGCCTTCATGTTAGTCTGAATAAACAATGTTTTATTTTTGAATTTATTTCAGTGTGAGAATCTGATTCTTAGATAGGGCTATTCTTGCATACTTGATAAATGGCATTTTTTGTATTGTGATGTTCACATTAGTAAATCATGTAGCCTATCACGTGAAGTACCATGTGATCTAAAATCGTGGCTTTAAACAGACGCTCTCTAGTAGATTTAGTCAGTTGTATATCTGCACCTTGAAGGTACAAGGTGTTTATATTGTTAAAGCCAGATTGTTTTTGAAGTTCATTTTTTTTAAAAATCTAATAATTTATTCTCTAGAAGACTAAACAAGTGTACTTTTTTATAAAAAGTTCTGGGACAAAGAAATTCAGTGGAAATTCATTCCAGAATTCTATACGGAAACATAAACTGTGATTCAGTTGAGGATCTGTTACCATCAGTACAGACATCATCTGAAGTCATCGCCTCCGTATTGGAATTCCATCGAGATTCGAACCCGGATTCTATTAGAACTGTTTAGTGATAGGACTTGTATTTTTCCATCTTAGGATTAAATTTTGGATTATATTCACAAACCATAAGTCCTATTTCCAATTTTTACATTGTTTTCTAGAGAAATAAATTATTTTGTTAAAATATACAAAGCTTGTTGGCTTCACTCTTTTCTTCTGTTACATTTGTACGAGCCTATATGTAACATTCAGACAAGAGTCTTTCACATTTTCAGACAAAAATGTAAAGAAAAAGGAGTTACATGATTAATTTGGTAGTTTGTACAGTAAAAGAATCAAAAAGGAAAAATGCCAAGTAATTTGCTACTAAATCTTAAAACAGAGACCTGCTAAATGTAAACAGATTGGAAGAGTTCATGAATTTTGATTAACTTTAGAAATTTTGGTAAACTCTATATAGTAATGACTATTATATTTCTAACAGTTTCATGGACAAATTAAGACTAAGTAGTTTTAGTAAAAGCTGCTAAGATATTTCCTGATTAAAATTACTTTGATATGACAGAACTTTTACAAATGAAATCATATAGCTAGGATTTGCTCCTTACAAAATCCTTGATCAAAAATGGGAAATATCCAAACATCTTGAAACAAATCTTGCAAGATATTTAACATTTCATTCACATGTTCCTTTCAGTTTTAAAACTAACTGTCACAAGCAGTTCATCATTATATCAAACCTATATTTATAAACTTGCTTAGCTGTTAATTAAGTTAAGCTGTGTATAATCTTGGTATGAAATTATCAAGTTTCAAATTTTCAATTTTCTATCAAAAGCCATCTGTGTATGTAAAATTAAAATTCCAGTTTTCAGTTCTGATTATTTTATTTAATTTTAGTTGGAATTGCAGGACTACTTACCTGTCGCCTTATTTTTCCAATTAACAAACAAAATTTGTTGCATGTTAGCATTTCATACCAAGTATCGTGAATATATATTGAATTTTAAAACATATTTCATATAAATTGTCAGATCTTACTCTTTTATACAAAATATTTACAAAAGAATATTTTGCATATTTTTATGTGCATATCATGAACTCTGTATTTGTAGACTCTACGTTTATTTACATAGAGCATGTGTAATATAAATGCTCATGATCATGCACAATATAAATGCACAATGGCACAAGATAAGGAGTAGGGGGTGTGAGGGCAATTTATGACATTATTTTACAAATAAATAGCATCATTATTATGTTTTAAAAAATTAATGTCAAGGAAACTACTTATATCTTAAAGAGGACATCTTGCAAGATTCATTTGATTTCTTACAAAGTGAAGGCTTTGACTGTTATTGTTTTGAGTTTAACACATTTTTCAGTGCATGATCAGGTATACATGATGGCCACTGTCACAGGGGGAGTTAGAACCCAAGTAAAAACCACCAACCCACACAGAGGTGAGATGCTTCATAATCACCTTAATCATTAGTTGTTAAAATCTCTCTTGATTGACACTATGGTATTTTTGGCACAAAATATGTTTTTGGCCATTGCATGATTGCTGTTGTTATTTACAGTTTAACAGCAGATTTCAGCACAAGATTGGCTATTCATGGTTGCCAGTTTAAGCCAGAAAACCCCAGTAAGATCTACCAGTCATTGGGAAGCTACTATCAAGCTTTCTCACATACATTGGGTGAGCCTATGACTTCAACCCACATAGAGGTGAGAGGCAACAAGTGGTAAAGGTGAGCACTTTATAACACTAAACCACCCAGGGCCCAATCCATCAATGAAGATACTTGAGGTTAGAAAATATTTTCTTTGACTTCTTTAAATTTACGTAAAGTTTACTATTTATACCTTTATTTTGAGCAGGTTTTAACATGTATAACCATTTATAAGCCTGGATCCAAGTAAAAATGCCAACATTAAACTTCCTCCTTCATATTATTGTGATGCAGTATTCAACTCTTCAAATATTCTTTTGGCTTTTTTCACATGCTGACCTGATTCCAACTTTCAGAACCAACACCATGCTACCAGTGACAACATAGGTCAAGTCAATTTGCATGGGAACCACTCACTCGTCTTCTTTGTCTCTGTGGCTTGAGATTGCAGGCCTCAAAATGTTCATCTGGATTGTAGTCAAGCAAACTTTGAAGATCACACATGAATCGATAAATGTATCACTTTCCCGCAGTTTTGTGACTTATGTTCTTGTCATAGTATCAGAGTGCTCTGCTAAGCTTTTCATAGTTCATTTTGGGTTTGTTCTTTTGAATTCCCCAGTGACGGACCACCACCTCTGGGTCTGTGAGCTTGAATTCCCATCCGTCACCTGTCCAGCTTATAAAATGCTGGCATGTGCTGTCTGTCAACAGTGTGAGCAAAAACTGCCACAGCTGGATTGGTCCACAGCCTGCCACTAGAAGAAGCAAAAAATCAAAGTTTAAGTATTTTTCTGCAGTAAATGCCATCCACTCATGATCACCAAATTATAAAAGTAGTACAAATGTATCATTTGGTTTCTGTGACCTTGAAAGATCCATTGGTGTGTGTGCCAAGTTTTGCACAAAACTATTATGCCATGACTTTTTATTTAATCTTGAACAAGCAGGAAATAACATTAAGACCACATGTTGGAAACATACAGGAACATATCTCAGAATTAATATACACAAATCAAGAATAAGTAAGAATCAAGCAGCATCTGGTTCCATGCAACAACTGGTTAGACCCTCTACTGAAATTAAGGTTGAATTGTCCTTTACATGTAAGTTTTTTTATTATAAATCCTGAAGACCTTATCGTAACACTTTTTAGTACTCGCCGAAATAGTTTTTGTGAGTCACATTTTGTAAGTATGTAAAAATACATACCATGTATGTTTTCTATCCAATCGATCCATCAAAAGTGTGGTGAAAAGTATTATGCGACAGGCACGATGAGATAGGTCTGGATGGGAGTAATTCTGTCTGTCCCCATGTTTGTATATCAGAACATAAAAGAAAGTAATTAATGGCCATGATTGTGGTCAATCTTGTTTTTATATCTATGTGGAAGCCCTTACAATATCTCAAGTGCTCTCACGATACATGACTTATTGAATTTCTAGTGTACGACACATACAATCTGATTTTATGGTTTATAAATATATATGGTCTTTTAAAACAGTTGGCCTTCAGCATAGATTAAACTTCATACATACCTGTGTATCCCAAAGCTTGAGTTGGAAACAAGCATTTTCCATTAGATCCCTGTCCATTCATGTCAGTGGTGCTGTGATTTGGTATGTAGCTGTTGGGTTGTGGTGGCAGTAGTTGGACATGGATTGTTTGGTGCCAGTCTTGCTGGGGGTTACCACCTGCATAATTTTGTAGGAACCAGGTGTACTCTTTTCTGACTGTCAGCACTGTCTGGGACAGTTGCTGCTCAATGTAGCCATCCTGTGTTTGACCTTCAGGGGGCATGAACTGACCTGTTGAGGATGAAATAAAAATCTCTTTAAAATGTAGTTTTCTTGGCAAAACTGCATTAAGATGTAAGAAAAGAAATTATAAATCAAACAAGTTGAAAAGAGTAACTTGCAAGAAAAGTGTTTATGAAATATTTTCCTGCCATCAAAAGGTGTAAAGGCAAAAGTGACACCAAAGTCTGTCATTAGTACACTGTAGCTATTAATATTCTTCATGCTGTGTATCCAACCTTTCCTTTCAACAAGGCCATAAACTTTGGTGAAAACTTAACTGTGTAGTATTATTATTCGTATTGAACAGTATAGAGAAACCTAACCTGAAGCTTTCATCCTCATACTTAGGATCAATTCTTTTATCACAGCACATCCACAATGTTTGCCCTGGCCATACTCTAACTTGGAACTCGGTAAAAGTCTTAAATCGAGAACATGCCTGCTTTGAGCGTGGGATTAAAGAATCAATCTACATCTGTGCACACAAACTGATGCTGAGCAGGGGCAGGGGCTGTTACCATCTGCCACACATCTGGGATAATCTGATAACATCTCTCACCATTCCATGGAGTGATGTTATCAGTCAGTAGAGACTGAATCAGTCTGCTGATTGTTACATGTCTAGGCTCGTACAAAAGTAACAAAGAAAAGAGTGAAGCCAACAAGCTTTGTAAAATTTAACAATTTATTTCTCCAGCAGAAGAAGGTAAAAATATGAAAAAGGACTTACGGTTTATGCATCTAATCCAAAATTAATCGTAGAGTTAATAAATAAAGTCCTAGCAATAAAAAGTCATAAGTGAATCACAGTTCGAAATCCCGATGAAGTTCCAAGATGGAAAGTGATGACGTCCTCTATAATCTGCTTTGTGTTGATGTGTCAACAGTTCCTTGTTGAATCACCAAGAATAATAATCCGGCTTTAGAATTCCAAATAATTTCCAATAAATGTCTTTGTCCAAGAATTCGAATGAGCACAAGTGATTTCAGGGAAAATAAATTATTAATTCTGAAAAATAGAAAAATTCAAATCAAACTGGCAACAACAAAAATACCTTTCAGCTCCAAAAGTATATATTACGACTGAGAAAAAATCACTATGAAACTGAGTTTTAAGCCTAACTAAAATGCAATTCAGATCCTCATGATGGGGTCACGTGATCACTTATTCCGAGCAATGCAGAAAGACTACAAGTCTGTTATCACGTAGGCCAGATATGACCTTGACTGAAATCAGTGATTCCTTCACTGGGAATGAATATTAAAAAAAGTTAAGAAAATTTGTTTACCAGAAACTGAATCTAAGTCACCAATTGCTACAATGTTTCAAGCTACTGCTTGTTTATAAGGCTAAAAAGAACTGAACTGAATTTTCTGCAAAAGTGTCCAATCCAGTGAATAAAGTTATCATTACAATAACATGTAATGGAATAAAATTTAAAAAAATTTAGAACTAACAAACAAGTAATTAAATTACATATACGTAACATGATGAATACCTTAGCCTGAGGACAACAGCTTCAGGTTAGCTTCTCAGTACTGTTTGTGTATGTAATTCAACAGATAAAATGTTGTCAAATATGAACAAAGCCATAAGATTAAAAGATTTATTGAAATAACTCAAAATTAAAACTGTTTATACAACAAATTTATTTATTCTTTAGCTTTTCATTTCAAAAGTTTGAGCAAGCATAGTGTAGATTGCTTCACCACATCATAATGTCTTTCCTGGATCATGTATTGTAATGTATCCCACTGTCTCAAATAATACCTTGCTTAAACCATGTCCTATGATGTGCTGGATTGTATCTGATTTGCCAAGAAAATGTTCACACAGAATTTTAAAGTTGATGACAGTGTTAATATCAGAAATGTGTTACCTATATAATAAAATGGGAACGATATAGATTCCATTCATGGATATTTAACTGTCTTATGTAAGCATAACATTTCAAATCAACTACATATGAAGGGATAAAAAGTCATACCTCTGGTATCCATATTTTTTGGCATTGGTTGGTGGTAAGCTGGGTAGAACTTTGTGTGGGCTTGATCAAGAAAACTCTCCAGACTGTGGTAATCAGAGACCTCCTTGAAACTTCGTTTGATATCATTTGTTTGATATCACACAAAGTCTGAACAGACTGGTATGACCCTTAGAAAAAGAAATTAAAAGTTTCATAAAAGACTTGGATAGTAAAAGTTATAATTGTATATTACACTGATATAGAGAGCCCCCCCCGCCCCCCCCCGCTGAAGATGCTTTAGTGCTAATCTTTGACTTCTTGATCTTGACATTTGATATTGATGCATAGGCCCATAATGTTAAATACTGCAGTACTCTATAATGATCCAGATCTGGAAATTTCCATTAGGATGATGTTAGATGTATAACATACCATATTGATATTCCATGAATAATTCTTTAGTTATTTCCTCAAACATTAATTGAATCAGGATGAATGGGGGAAGAGTTTATTTACTTTGGAGGACTTGACTGTATATATAGGTTATGAAATTTTGACTCCTCAATTAATTTTGCTACTTAACCCTTTCATCACTGACTTGTTAGAAGGGAGAGACTATTATTCAACACTAAGTAACTTTCAATATATTTAATTCATGTAATCAGTAAATTTATTTACTTTAGATGATTTCTTATTCTGCATACAAGTTATGAAAGCTTGACTTATCAATTAATTAACTGTTGTAAGCAAACAAATCATGTTTTCTGAAGTTTTTGAACATCAAGGTATCAATATGTAAGATAAACTATCAAATGATATCAGCTTACCATTTGTATCAATGTAAGATTGTGTGCTAAGAACTTGAGCTACTGGCTGTTCAGTGGGGGAATATCCTACAAGAAAAATAATTGTTATTTTAATAGAAATGAATTGTGACAACACAGAAGACAACTCAGAGAAGGCAAAGTAACATTTGAGAGGTCATCAAGGAGATTAGTTGTATTTAAATAATTGAGTTACCCTCTTTCAGTATTATTATTGGTATGTTAATAAGCATGAGAACAATCAGAGACTTTAAATTATATTAACTGCTTCACTGCTGACATTTATTTGTGCCTAAAGAAGAAATGTGAAAGTTACTTCATATTTACAAGATAAACTATCAAATGATATCAACTTACCATTTGTATCAATGTAGGATTGTGTGCTAAGAACTTGAGCTACTAGCTGTTCAGTGGGGGAATATCCTACAAGAAAAGTGATTATTACTGCAATATATATTGAAATAGAAATGAATTGTGAAAATACAGAAGACCACTCAGAGAAGGCAAATTAACATTTGTGAATAGGTAATATATTGTGACAACACTTAAGCAGTGATTGTAAAGTCAAAGACCGTAAAACATAATAATGTAAACTGCTTGACTGAAAATCCTTCTGCTTCTAGACTTTGTTAATAATGACTTCATTTATTCACATACTTTTAATTTTGAATTAAAATACATGTCTAACTTCCATTACCGCTTCTTGTCATACTCTATTAAATCTGCATCTATCAGTCTAGCAATGTCATCATATTAGTCCCTTATCAAAGTGTTCCCAGGATATAAAGTATTGAATATAATTAATTTACACAATGTTGTTGTTCATTACATGTAATTTTTAAGTCTCTTGAAAAACATCAATTTCAAAATTTATAAGATCTATACCTTAACTCTGCATGCAGACTGATTCACATTTATAGATCTATATCTTGACTTAACTCTGCACACAGACTGGTTCACTTCTAGAGGGTAGATTATTCACTGATGCTTGTTCCTCAGCAGGATCTAAAATAATTAATGAGTTAATGTACCCATTAATTAATGAACAAAAGAACTGGTCCGAGTAATTGGTAAAGAAAAAAATTAGAACTATTATGATTATTTTCAATCAATTAATAGTTTAAGAACTTGCAAATAGAAACTGAATATATTTGAATATTCTGAAAATATAGTTCACCAACTAGATGATTTTTGATTTAGCATGCAAGTTATGAAATCTTGACTTGCGAATTAATTTAGCTGTTGTAAGCAAACAAATCACATTGTGAGAAATTTCTGAAGATCGTGGCATCTATAAGATCAGACAAGCCATCAAATGATCAACATACCTTTTGTGTCAAGTTTGGATTTTGTGTCAGGAACCTGGGCTACTGGCATTTCATTGGGGGAATCTACTACAAGAAAAGCCATTATTACTGAAATATATATTGAAATGGAAATTAAATGTGAAAATACAGAAAACCACTCAAAGAAAACAAATTAACATTCATGAACAGATAATATATTGTGATAACACCTAAGCAGTGATTGTAAAGTCAAAGACTGTAAATGCTATTAATGATGTAAACTTCTTGACTGCAAATCCTTTCTCTTTTAGACTTTGTTAATAATGATTTCATTTATTCACATACTTTCAGTTTTGACTTCATATACATATCTAACTCCCATTATTACTACTTGTCTTTCTGTATTAAATCTGCATCTCTAAATGTTAGTAATGTCATGATATTAGTCTCTTGTCAAAGTGTTCCCAGGATTTAAAGTTCCTAACATAATTAATTAAGACAATGTTGATGTTCATTACATGTAATTTTTAAGTCATTTGAAAAATATTAATTTCAAAATTTGTAAGATCTGTAGAATGGTTTCTACCTTGACAGGACTCTCCATGCAGCTGTGTGCAGACTCTTTCACTAGTAGATAGCATATTGCTCACTGGTGCTTGTACCTCAGCAGGATCTAAAAAGTGATGCTGACAACCACTCAACAGAGATGTAACAGAACTAAAGATAATAATCTCCACATCCATTTTAATGATGTGGACCTGGAAAATGTTGTGCAAAATAAACTTTTTGGAGTTCAAGTTAATAACAGTATGTTATGGTCAGTGCACATCGCAGTGATATTACCAAAAAGAGGACTAAGAATATCTAGTTACTATAAAAGTTTTAAAGAATTTCTAACCTTAAACCACAGGAGAATGCTTTACAAAAGTTATATTCAACCGCATCAGCATTACTGCAACATCATGTGGGATAATGCTTTAAAATCAAATTTCAAATTTCAAAAATGTGTTTTTCAGAACTTTCCAGAAGAACAGAGTTCATATTGTCCATAAATGTATGAAGGATTTGAAGATCATGACTATCTGTGAAAGAATATCTTTAAGAGAGGTTAAATTTATGTATAAGGTTTCTAATGATTCTGTGCCCAACTACATGTATATCAGTGATATGTTCAGTAAAAGGATAAATAACATCAATACAGTTTCTAGTCTATCAATGCTAAACTCCTTGCCATCTAACAAGTTTCTTCCTAAGCCTTAAACTGAATTGTATTTAAACAGTTTGGCTTTCTTGGGTCCAATCATTTTGGAACTATCTATATAATAATGTTAAAGAAGCATCATCAGTGCATTACTTTGATCACAGCTTTGTGAAACTTATGGAATTCAGATAATGCCTGTATTCGATTATGGCCAGCTTTGTGGTATATTTGTATATGTACAGTATATGTCATATAAAATGTCTCAGGGTGTTCACTCTGTGTGTGTGTGTGTGTGAAAGAAAAGTTTTCAAAGATGCAGTGTTGGTGTATACAATGGCCTGTGTGCTGAATTTATAATTAGTTGCTCTTAAGTACACCTATCCATTGTATGTTTCATGTATGATGTTTCTTTCCCAACTGTATTTTGCATATTTACCTGTACATTTGTAGACAATGAGGAGCAGAAAGGAGATTGGTTTTTGTATTAATTGTGTCACCCTCATAAATCTTTGTAATAATTGTGACCAATTTTTCCAATTTTTTTTTCAAAAAGGAAACACTGGAAATGTATGAGATAGAGGTTTGAAACTAATACATTTGATGGACAGTACAAAATATTATTTTAATCACAATATTTTGTTAACAGAGCATTTATTTTACATTAAAACATTGTTTCATAGGTAGTAGAGACATGTCCTACAGATTCTAAAAAGTTGTGTATTTGATGAAAGAGAAACTCTGCAACATTCATTTGAATGAAGTATTAATTGCAGAAAATATAAACCCAGTGGTGCCATCACATAATGCACCAGCAGATCAGGATCTATGTTATTTGTTCCATTGCCAAGTTTCTGTCCACTGTCTTGCTTCTATGAGAAGGGTATCAGATAAATGGATTAAATGAAAAGGTGATTGATTTTTAGAAGCCAGCATGATTGGTACAAAAGAAAAACAGTTGTGTTTAATATGCAATCAATACAATATGCAGTAAATTTTGTTTTGATTAAATCATAAAATATGTAACAATTACAAATTACTGTTGTATCAACAACAGTAGCAAGGAATAGATTAGTTGGGATGGGGATAAATATTTCAAGTGTAGGTAAATTCAACTGGAATCTTGAAATAAGCAGGACATTTGGGTTTTGCTAGATTGATTCATCCTGCAAGTTTGACCAGATGAATATATAACATTAGTAGAATTCCTCTATGAAAATAAAGATTAGGCATGAGAATCCTTATCTCTGTCATATTTCCGCAGTTCACAATGTAATAAAGTGTGCTTCTTTCAATTTTGTTAGAATGTAATGTCTTTTGGTCTTGTACTGATTGATTGATTGTTGTTGTTGTTGTAGGGATTAATGCCATTTTTCAGCATAAGAGAGGCTACACATGGCCAGTATAATTGGTGGAGGAAGAACCTGGGAAGACCCTGGAAAGAACCACCAAGCCATGAGAAGCTACTGATAAACTGTCTCACATACCCACATTGGCTGAACCTGAGACTCGAACCAACGCAGACAGGTGAGATGGCACTGATTGATTATTTTTGAACCTATTATTGGTTCACAACGTTTGGTATGTACTGATGGACAATTTTGCAACCTGTTCATTGGATCAGAGAGTTTGGTGATATATTTATCTTGAAAGGTCATCTAAAAACAGTACAGATCACTGACAAAAAACACTTTCCCTCCCATCCCATTAGATTATTTTCTGTGTATATACATTCGGGGCCTGGGTGGCCAAGTGGTCTAAAGCGCTCACTGTTACTGATCATTGCCATCTCACCTCTGTCTGCTTGGGTTCGAGTGTCAGGTTTGGCCAACGTGGGTATGTGAGAAAGTTTGCTGGTAGCTTCTTGTGGATCTGTGGTTCTTTTCAGGGTTTTCCTGGGTTCTTCCTCCACCATTTATACTGGCTGTCATGTATAGCCTATCTTGTGCTGAAAAATGGCATTAAACCCTACAACAACAACATGTTTATACATACAAAATTTAATTTGTTTGAGAAAGAAAATATTTTACATGTTTAATTTAGCAAAATGACTCCTTTAATTTAGCCAAAGAAATCAAGAGCAAAAATAAACCCAACATATGAAATGTTTAAAGATTCTGTCAAAAAGATGGAACAAACATTTAATCAGTTTGGTCATGTTGATAAAATTGAAAAATGGTCAGTCTAAAAAGTTTTGCATGTAAATAAAGGTTTGTTTTAAGTTTTTAATATATTGAAATGACTCAAATTTAAAAATAGCAAAACAAATCAACAGTTTTAAATATAACCAATATATCAGATGTATAGATCTCAGGTCAAAAGGATGGACAAAATTAAATTAAATGTCCAGAGAGTGTGCAAAATAAACTTTTAGGAGTTCAGGTTGATAACAGTATGTTATGGTCAGAGCACATCACAGTGATATTACCAAAAATCAGACTAAGAATATCTAGTTACTATAAATATTTTTAAAGAATTTCTAACCTTAAACCACAGGAGAATGCTTTACAAAACCACCAAGCCATGAGAAGCTACCGGCAAACATTCTCACATACTCACATTGGCTGAACCTGAGACTCGAACCAATGCAGACAGAGGTGAGATGGCAGTGATGATTATCAGTGAGCACTTTAGACCACTCAGCCACTCAGGTTCCCCCTTGTACAGATTGAGAATTTTTGAACCTATTCATTGGTTCACAGCGTTCGGTATGTACTGATGGACAATTTTGCAAGCTGTTCATTGGATCAGAGAGTTTGGTGATATATTTATCTTGAAAGGTCATCCAAAAACAGTACAAATCACTGACAAAAAACACTGTCCCTCCCATCCCATTAGATTATTTTCTGTGTATGTATATACATTCGTGGCCCGAGTGGCCGAGTGGTCTAAAGTGCTCACTGTTACTGATCATTGCCATCTCACCTCTGTCTGCTTGGGTTCGAGTGTCAGGTTTGGCCAACGTGGGTATGTGAGAAAGCTTGCCAGTAGCTTCTCGTGGGTCGGTGGTTCTTTCCGGGGTTTCCTGGGTTCTTCCTCCACCATTTATATTGGCTGCCATGTATAGCCTATGTTGTGCTGAAAAATTTCATTAAACCCTACAACAACAACAACAACAAGAACATGTATATACATAAAAGTTGGATTTGTTTGAGAAAGAAAATATTTTAAAGTGTTTAATTTGGCAGAATGACTACTTTAATTTAGCTAAACAAATCAAGAGCAAAAAATAAGTCCAACATATCAAATGTTTAAAGATTCTGTCAAAAAGATGGAACAAACATTGGATCAGTTGGTCATGTTTATAAATTTGAAAAATGGTCAGTCTAAAAAGTTTTGCATGTAAATCAAGGTTTAAGTATTTAATATATTGAAATGACTCAAATTTAAAAAGAACAAAACAAATCAACAGTTTTAAATATAACCAATATATCAAATGTATAGATCTCAGGTCAAAAGGATGGACAGAATTAAATAACTTGATCATATCTACAGATTTGAAAGATGGTCATTTTAAGAAGTTGCAGTCATTTTAAGAAGTTGAGGTTTGCATGCATGTCATGGTTAGTAGGAATAAAATTAAAGAAAAAGAAATGGATGATTAACTGTAAGGTTCAAAATGTTTTAGCAGATCAAATCAACCTTTGTTTTACATCCAAGAGGGAAGTTCAACCAAGATGAAGATAAACTAGAAACAAGTTAGTAGATAACAAATGCCACTCCTCTGTGGAAAAAGAAATGTGATCTAAACAGAAGCTTAACCAGATGTAATGAGTGTGCAGAATTTGTGCATTGACATTGTTTTGTACCAAGTATCAACTGTGTCCAGAGAGTGTGCATTTATATTGTTTCTTATTAATATCAAGTATATGTGCAATGAGTGTATTAACATGGTTTGGGGTAGCTGCAGTACTCAGTTTGTAGAGCATCTGACTCATAATCCAACAGTCACAGGTTTGATACCCATCCAGGCTTGCTTGGGATAGCTACCTCAGTGTGTCTAAGGAAATGGCAGTTTGCTCTCATTTCCATGGCATGGCAGAACCAATAGTGTGTTAAAGGTGCCATTAACCACCCACCTTAAAGTAACATTGTTTATATTTTGTAGGAACTATGTGTGGAGAGAGTGTGTTACGACATTGTTCTGAGCATAAGCTATGTGTGTTGAGTCTGTATTCACATCGTACTGAATACCAACACTGTTGATAGTGTTTTATCATTGTACAGAGCATCAACTATATTGTTTCCTCTACAACCAAATAATTTCTTTTAATTAAGCTCTTTGGTAATATGCTTAAGGATTACAAGTGCAGTATCATACATATGGGGGAGTAATAGAATCGGCTAGCTGATTCTTTCCCACAACAACCAATCATTGTACAGAGCATCAACTATATCTTTGTCCCTACAACCAATTAATTTCTTTTCATGAATGGGCTCTTTGGTAATATGATTAAGGCCTACAAGTGAAATATCGTACATATAATGGGTCTTTTAAGAAATAGGGGAGGAACAGAATCAGCTAGCTGTTTCTTTCCTTACTACCACCAATTAGCTTTTTTTGATTAATGGATTTTCCTAATTTGCTTTAAACCCACATATGAAATTTAAATTGATGTAATGGTTCACTTAAGAAAATCTCACATAAGGTTTATTTCAAATGAGCCTTTTCTTAATAGCAATTAATATCCTTCAAAAATCACTTATACAGTATGAGACATGACTGTTAGTTAATGTTCATGCTTCTTCTTAGCAACCAAACACTACATTAAAATGGTCATTGGGAAAGTTGTATAAATAAATTCCAGACTGTGAAAGTGTCCAAGGAAAACTGTTGGGTACCTGAACAAATCATACTGTGTAACTCCCATTGGCATTTGATTGTAGCTTTAACAATTTTTCAGTCATATCACTATGATGTCTGCGGTGTGGCAGTTCATGGTGATGTCTAGCACTGGAGCATCATGCCACAGACTCGTACTTAGCATGATGTCCCACCCAGTCACATTATCCTGACACCAGGCTGACCAGTCGTAACACTAATGAGTTAATGCTGAGTGCCAAGTGAGGCAACTATTAGTACCATGTTTATAAGTCTTTGGTATGACTCGGGCAGGGTTCCAATCCATGATCTCCCACATCCGAGGCGGACTCTCTAACCACTAGGACACCGGAGCGGTGCCCACAGAATATTTGACTCTATATAACTGTTCTTTAAATACTTGCTTACATTGTTGTTGAGGTAGTTGCTAAGCTTTTTAATAACCTTTGTGGAGTGCATATTCCTGACAATGCTATTTTTGTAAATTTTGTAGCTCTCGTCTCTTCCTAAAATTGCAAAGCTCATAGCTTTAAACATACAGTTACCATCACCTTGTACAATTTCCAGTTTTATTGGGGCTGAGGATGTCTTATGTAAATTATACTTTGGTCGCTTCATAAAGGTGATTTGTGTTTTCCTGTACCTGTCTTTGCAGCATTATTTTAATAGGTGGATTGAAAATAGATTTTGTTCTATTATGAATGCTTTTGTTTTCTTAAATGTGTACCTGGGGGCTTTTTGGATGTCTCATTAGCATTCATTTTAATTAATTGTTTGTCTTTTAATAACTTTAGGTATATTACCATTCTATTTTTTATTGTTGGAGAAGTTGCAGTCTGATGTTTTTGTCATGTCGTTTCAGTAGTTCTTTCAGTGTTTTCTTTGAATTTGTGGCATCTTTGCTGGTAGTGGCCTTTGTCATAGCTTGTCTTGTATAAAGTTTAAAATGGCTACAATGATACATGTTAGACAGAGCATGTCACTCATTCATTTTGCATTCTTACCATGCCCTTTGTAAGAACATTTTTCACTATGTAAGTGCCCACCCATTGTAGTGTCAGTTTTGCAGCCAAATCTCCGTATTTTATTGGCATTCTTAATAAGAACAAGATCCCCATTTTCAAAGGTTTTAAATAATTTATTTCTTTTATTGAAATTTCTCTTGTGGCAGATCTTTGTATTTTGTTTATGTTTTCTGTTACATTTTGATCTAGAAACTCCCCGTGTTTGTTAATGTTTGCCAACATATCATGAGAGAACTCATTGCAGTCTCTGCTTTGGCAAGGTGAGGAATTGATCCAAGCATTCCTACCATACATAATCTCAAAAGGTGTGAGTTTCGTAGATGTTAGTACACTTTTCCTGTATGCAAACAATCTACTGGGTAGCCAGACATCCCAATTTGTTGCTTGTTTATTGGTTACCATGGATAGCGTTTCTTTCAGGGTCCTACTGTTACGTTTTTTCTGCCCATTGGTTTGTGGATAGTATGCAGTGGAAATCCTATGGTCTATATCCAAGTCACCTATTAGGTTATCAAGGAGCTTGTTTGTGAACTCTCTTTTCCTGATCAGTTATGATGAAGTCCATATTCATTTTCAGGAGGGAATTTGTTCTTATTAAATTCTTAAAATAAGTTAGTATTTGTTTTTATCAATTTAGTTTTGCTCATTAATTGTTGTAATGTATCAAAATGTGTAATGGGGTGGGGTGGGATGGATCACCTAGCCAATTCCTTACTGTGGTGGGTGTGTGGAGGACTTTCAGCTGTAAGGATAAAGAATTGGCTGCCTGATTCTTTGGAAACTTTCAGCTGTATGATTACATTATCATTAAAGATAAAAGTTATTACGTAAAATAAGCAAATACATTTTGTAATAAAATAGACTTTATTTTCAAAATAATGTTGCATAAATATAGAAGTAAAATAAACAACATGACTTTTATCAAATATCTTTGAAACATGTCATTACTGTTTATGTATGTTGCATCCTAGCAGACTTGCATAAAGACTTCAGATATCTGAATCTGAGAATTACTTCAAAGGTGAAAAGAACAATGCAAAATGGGATCATCTTTTCAAAAGTAATTGATGAATTTGTTTACAATCTTTTCTATATGTATTAATAAAAGATGTTCTTGAAGAGAGACCTAGTCATGACTGATGTTTCCAATTTTTCCTATTTAATATGCCAGAAAGAAAACATTGCAAATATTTGAGAAAAGTTTTGAAACTTGGAGATTTTATGCACAGTAAAAATATTTTTAATTTTAATCCAAACATTTTATGTTACTGGGGAACCTGTTTGGAAGAAGCATGTCCTACAGCTTTGTAAATTTGTGTATTGGATGGTAAAAAATGAAACTAGATTCATCTGAATTATCACATAAACTAGTTCAACTGCATGCAATCTAGATGTGCCATCACCTAATGCACCAGCTGATCAGGATCTTTGTTGTTTGTTCTGCTGATTACTCCTAATTCCAAGATGTGAAGGAGGATTATGCAATGGCAGGTCAGAGTCTGTGTAATTTGCAGGTTGACTTGACTTATTAGTTGGTATATCATCTTGTCAGTAATTGATCCTGAACAATTATTTTATTGTTACTATTTATCAGTTGACAGACAAAATGAGGAAGTTTTACTAGCACACAATAAAACGTGGCACAAATGTGAGGCCATAAGATATCTTGTAACTTTGGAAAGTATGGAAAATTATATTAACCAGCTGCTGATGTAGAACAACATAATGTTAAAAAAAATAATTAGTACCCAGTGGTTTTCATGGCATAAAGGTACACAAGAACATAATTTTGGTGTCATTTACTTAAATTTTTGTAGCTACTGCTAATCAGTCCCAGTTTTTTGTATGATTGTCAAGAATTAAAAGTTAAATAATGGAAAAATCTGCTTTCAAGTGTAGTTGTTGACTGTATTTCTTATAGAGATAATAAAAATTATCTTATTATAAACAAAAGACAAAAATATGTAGAATTTAGGAATATTTTTGGTATCATTTGAAGCATCGGTATTTTTGTTTTGTCCAAAGACTGCCACTTTAAAATTACTATTTAATGAGTAATATTTTGCAGATGAAAGAGAAAAATATGCATTAAAATTACACTCAGTACAATATTTCAGAAAATAACTGAGCCTAAAACATTCTGGCAATTGACAAAGAATGCTCAATTTACATGACGGATTTCAACTTATGTTTTGGTAGATTTTTTTTTGCAATTTATGTATTGAATTAGAAAACACATGAAATGCATAAAATGTAATGCATGTCAGATTTTAAGTTGGAATATTGTTCTGCCTTTACAAAATTGTAATGGTAGAACCAAATAATCTAAACAGCTGTATTTAGCATTGTTAATCTGATTCTGTAGTAGAATATATTTAATGAGATTTTGAAAATTGAAATTAAACAAACATAAATAGACACAATAAGAGTTGAAAGATCAGGTACAAGACCCTTGATAAAATGATAAAACTTATTCCAGTCTCTTGTTCAAAGCATAATATTAAGTGTTATTTTAAAAACAAAAAACAAAAACAACATACACAAGAGTAAATCCACAAGACATTGCATGTCTGAGAATTCCTGAAGAAGAACAACATATCAGCTTGGAAAGACAATGAATTAAACAATCTCATAAATATAACAAGGTTTGCCTTCCAGTTAAAATTAAAGGAAAATTATTTATCATTGGAGTAAGTGTCTTGTCTTTTGTGTTTGATGTTTTTCCATTAATTAAATTTAATTTTAAGGAATTTTGTAATAATATCATTACTAGAAATTTCTGAGAATGATTCAAAATAGGTTTGTACCTGTAAAAAAATCTTTGCCCAAGGGAATAAAATATACAAAAGCAAGAAAGAAGAACATTTGAAGCCTTGGTTTAGTTTAAAGTTTTTTTAAAGTCAGAATATCAGATAAAATCTACACAGACAAAAGTCATTTAAAAAATGTAAGCATATAGGGCTTAAACAATCTGTGATATCTCGACATACACATGATACATAATTTCTGTTAAATATATCTCATGTAGATTCACTACTTTATGAGGATTGATTTGAATAATTAACTGTTTCTGTTTATAAAATTGGAGAAGGCAGATTTACATTACAGCTTTAAATCATACTTTTTGGTTGATAAATGAACATGAGAATTCTAATTTTAAATCTTCAGCACTGATTCACAAATTCAAATTTTTTTCTCACATGGACACATACAAAGGCCAAAATTTATCACATTTTCAGACAAATATTTCAAAGATAAGGAAGGATGGAGGCACCAATGAAGTTGCATGATTGATTGAGTAGTTTGTCAAATAAATGTATCAAAACGGAAAAGTTCCTAGTACTTTGTTACTAAATCTTTAAACATAAATGAGACCCACTAAATGAAGAAAACTTGATGACTTCATGAATTATGAGTACTTGGATAATTTGGTAAACATTGTAAACTTATGACTATTTTATTTTTTAACAGTTTCATGGACAAATTAAGATGAAATAGTTTTGGTCAAATCTACCAACGGAGTCTCATTAAAATTGTTTTTATATGACATAACTTTTACAAGTGAAATTCGATACCTAGGACATGCTTACTACAAAGGCATTCATGGGAGATATATGGAAATATCCAAAAATATCTCAAAGTAATCTTGAACATTGTTTGAATATCCTATATATTTTGAATTATACAGAAATTTTTTCAAGCTAAAAACTAATTGTTTTCATAAGAAATTGATTTTCCTATGATACCTGCATTTGATAAACTTGCTTAACTATTAATTAAATTAAACTGCATAAATCAGATGCTTAAATTAATACTTGTGAGATTATTTAGTTTCAAATGTACAAATTTCATAACAGATGGGTCTGAGTACGGTATATAATCTAAAAATAATTCTAATTATCAATTCTCTTTATTTTATCTAATTTTAGTCACAGTTTCAGGACTCTAACTGCTGCCCTATTTTTCCAGTTAAAATTAATTTTGTTCATTTTTTAACAGTTCTGTCAATGTAACATGAATATATATATGGAAATTTTAATGCACTTCATAGACACTTATAAAAAACTGTCCAATATTAAGTTGAACTTACTTTATACAAAAAAAGAATAGTTTCTGCATATTACTTTGGTAGCATATCTTGATATCTGTAGCCATAATTTGTAAATCATAGTTTTATTTACATAGAGCATGTATAAGATAAATGCTTAAGGTCATGCACAATTTATGTGCAGAAAATTATTTAGTTTTAGCAATTTATGACATGATTTTGTGAATAAATCAGAACAGTAATGTACCTTTACAATGTTTTTATTATTGAAATAGCTAGGTGTTGGGAATGACATCTTGGGACACATCTAATTCCTTCCAAATTCCTGAAAAGTTATTATCCATTTATAGAAGAAAACAAAAATTTCCAGCCTTGATGGATGTAAGCAGTACCTTTAAACCCAATGACACATTTAATCCTAGTGGTAATATTAAAATTTTTATTTTGTTCTCACCATAATTCTTTCTTATGGAAAAATATATGTTGATTCAAATTGTGACTTTTTCCCATCTATTAAAATGATGCACTGCCATTAACGTCTTTGAAAAAAACAGATCACATTTTGGTTGTGATTTATAAATGCCAAATGTTCATAATATTTCTGATCATTTTGGAAATGGTTTAAAAGCTGCACAAGTCATCAACTTTCCTTTTTAACAATTTTACGGCAGATAAATGAAAATTCTGAGGTTGAAATTTATACCCTAGTTTTCAACAGGGTTCCACATGTATAACCATTACAAAGCCAACATTAAACTCCTTACTGATCACTTTTATCATTCTGTGGCTTGAGATTGCAGGCCTCAAAAAGTTCATCTGGAGTGTAACCAAGCAAACTTTGAACATCACACACGAAACGATAAATGTATCTCTTTCCAGCACTTTTTTGAATTATATTCTTGTCATAATAATATCTCAGTGCTCTGCTGAGCTTTTCATAGTTCATTTTTGGTTTGTTTTTTTGAATTCCCCAGCGGCGGGCCACCTCCGCTGGATCTGTTAGGATGAATTCCCATCCATCACCTGTCCAGCTGATAAAATGCTGGCATGTACTGTCTGTCAACAATGTCAGCAAAAACTGCCACAACTGGATTGGTCCACTACCTGCCATTAGAAAAAAATAAAAAATTAAAATTAATGTTTTTACCAGCAACAAATGCCACACACTCCTAATGACCTAATTATAACACTAGTAGACATGTATCATATGATTTCTGTTACCTTTAAGAACTATTGGAGAGACTGTACCAGATGCTATGTAAAGCTATTACCACATGGTTGATATTTAATCTCCATTCTACAGTATATTTTGAACAGAAAGAAAATAATATTAGGACTGCAAGTTATTGGAGCTACAGATCTCAGAAACTAATTTGCATAGAATCAAGAATAAGCAAGAATCTGGTGTATATCCTCCTGAAATTTTAGCTGAATTTTCCCTTACATGTAAGTCTTTATTATAGTGCTGAAGATATGGTTATAAAACTTTTGTTATCTCTGATTACAGGGTAGATGACATGCTCATATTTTAAGTTATAAATAATAGATAGTTTGCACTGATGATAAGTTTCCCTAATACATGTATACAACTAGACTAAAAAGTTGTCATACAATGATGAAAACCAAACCTTTGGTTTTTAATGTAAAGTCAGTTACAAACTATAATTTCAGTACATTCAATCCTGCAAGGATGGAGTGGAAACTAATTATGCAACAAACTCAGTGAAACAGGACAGGGCAGGATGGACAGATATATGTAATTTTATATGTCGTATCATATGGCAGGGCATAAAAGAGTAATTGGTGGTCACTTTTTTCTGACATCTAAAGGAGTTCCTAATATATCTCAAGTGCTCTCATGGTATTGGACCATTTGAGCATCTGGTGTGCCAGACATAAAATTTTACTTTAAGATTTATAAAGATAGAGCTGTATATGGTCTTTTAACAGAGATGGCCTTTGGCACAGATTAATCTTGATACATGCCTGAGTATCCCAGAGCTTCAGGTGGAAACAAGCATTTTCTTTTTCCTCCAGGTCCCTGTCTAGTCATGTCACTGGGGCTGTTGAGTGGTATGAAGCTTGTGGCTTGTGGCAGCAGGAGTTTGTGTTGCTGCCAGTTTCGTTGGGGGTTGCCATCTCCATAATCCTGTTGGATCCTGTGGCACTCCTGTATCATTGTTGGGACTGTCTGTGTTGATTGCTGCTCATAGTAGACATCCTGTGATTGTGCCTCAAGGGACATGAATTGACCTGCTAGAATTGAAAAGGAAGCACTTTAATATGTAGAAACCTAAAAATATTTATAAGTAAAATATGTTAAAGACAGTAACTTGCCAAAAAGAGTCACTGAGATCTTTTCCTCATCAGTCACTCCTCCCATCACCAAAAGGTGTAAAGACAGATGAGACACTGAAAGTCTATCATTAGTATGGTTTAACGATTTTCATATTTACGTGCTATTTATCAAATGTTTTCTTTGAACAGTGCCTCACAATTTTGCAGCTATATTTAAATAACCAGATGATGATGTCTTGCCTGGATCATGTTCTGTTAAGTATTCAGGTGTATCCTGTTTTTTGTGTTTGTATTGTGTGTTTAACATTTTTTGATGACTATAGATTGTAAGGGTCATTTTGTAGGCAACAAATTACGTAGCTAACTTTTGTCTATGTTTGTAGACTAAACTTAAAATAATATTTGTAAACATATTTAGTTGGGTTTCAGCTCTGGACCCCATGGAAACTTTATGGTCTGTCTGGTTTCTGTCTGGTTGTTTGCTGAAATTTAAATAAACTGACCTGACCTTCTTTATGAATTTCTTGGGAGAAATGCCATCATCCAGGTTCTCTTGTGGTGTTTTATATTTTTATATAAAGGTTGTGATCAGCAGAATTATTCAACCTATTTTAACATCTGCCTAGTGGAATTGGTCTTTTAATTGTGTTCATTTATGTTTTGGGAGGATTTCTTTGTTTGAATTGTTCATTGGAATTACAAAGTGTTTATTGGCTTTTTAATGAAGTAATTAGATTGGGATTCTTGTGAATTCATTGAAGGAAATTTTGTATTATATCTTTGTGATACAGCAAGACAGCTGACAGATTAGCTCATTCAAAATTACTGAGACAGCGCATTTTATACTGGAATTTAGTCAGGACATTCTATATGTTTGGGATATAATTCATAATACTGTAAGAACCTTCTAAATTTTTACTTTGAGTTTTAGGGAAATAAATTATTTGTTGAATTTTACTAAAGCTGTTGGTTTCACTATTTCTGTTACTTAGTTTAAGACCAGTGAGTCATAACAATTTAACAGTATCTTGTTTTAAGACCAATGTATCTGACTTACGAAAAGAAACTTTAACATAAAACCTTCAAGTTGATGTCACTGCCAGTATCAGAAAAGCATTATCTCTATATTAGAACAGTAATGATATAAATGTCATTTCTCCTACATTCTCTGACATATGGACCAATTAATCATCCTCTTAATACTGAACTTTTTTGTGATAAATGTTAATGTCATCCACACAAAATCCACTCTTCAAATGGGTGCAGATAATGGCTATTTGACTCTCTTGCTTATGTATGTATGACAGTTCAAGTCAACTGTGTAAGATGGGCTAGAAAGTCTTACCTCTTGAGTGCATATTTTTGGGCATCTGTTCTTGGTAAGCTTGGTAGAACTCTGTGGGAGCATGATTGGAAAAATCTGGTTGGGCACTCTCCAAACTGTAGGAATCACAGATATCACCCAATTGAACAGGCTCTGACATCTGGCATGACCCTTAGAAAAAGAAGTTTCAGCAGATGTATTGCCAGTTAAGTTTACTTTCATCAAATTAACAAGGCTTAGATACTCAAAATTATAATTGTGTGTGGATGTATTGATCCCCACCCTGGCCCCAGGTAGCTGAGGATGCCTTGGTG
This sequence comes from Megalonaias nervosa, assembly GCA_016617855.1. Classification (NCBI taxonomy): domain Eukaryota; kingdom Metazoa; phylum Mollusca; class Bivalvia; order Unionida; family Unionidae; genus Megalonaias; species Megalonaias nervosa. Next base: position 97,110 of record JAECUM010090708.1, read on the forward strand.
TTTAATGCTAGTGTTTGAATTGTTGATCTTTACTTTTGACATTGTCACAAAGGCTGATGTTATTGTTATATGCTGCAAAATTCTCTATACATTGAGATCTGGGAATTTCCAATAGGATGCAGTAAGTTACATGACATGCAATATTGAAGGTCCATGAAAAATTCTCCAGTTATTTCCTAGAACATTCATTGAACTAGGATTTATGGGGCAAGTGCTTTCTTTGCAGGATTATTTATTCTGCGCATAAGTTATGAAAGCTTTACTCATCAATTAATTTAGCTGTTAAGTGCAAAGAAACACATCTCCAGACCACACGTTTTCAGAAATGGTTGGAGATCATGGGTTTTAAATTTGTTGGTATTAAATGATTGTTTAAAATTTGTTTAATATCCAAAATCTCAAGATGAGAGTGAGTAGGAAGTCCTGTGAGATTGTACAACATCAACAACAACAGTACCAACACCAAAGAGCACCTATGTGGTTAGAGTGTCCACCTCAGATGCAAGAGGTCAATGGTTGAAACCCCAGCTGAGTCACAGAGTCACATACACATACAGGCACACACACAAACACACACATGCAGACACACACACACCCCACACACACACCAAACAGCCAATACAGGAATTAGTTGGTGTTAAGCCTTAAAATGTTCTCATCTGTGAGGTCCTGTATATGCAATGAATACTTGTTTTCATAAACTGAAGATGTGTATGAACAAACGTGTTTACTTTTATATTTAACAAAGTGATTCCTCTTTTGTCAAGCATTATAAAGTGACACAAACATTTAGAATCTAATAAACATTCAAATACAAATGTTTTCTAATAAATGAGGCATGTCAGAGGAAATAAAAACAATGAAGTCCTATGTGTAAGTTCGAAAATGACAAACATTAGGACTTGCAGCAAAATGTTACTTTTTGCAAGATATATTTAACTATATCAAAGAGAATTGCAATTTATATTGATGTTAGTAATAGTACAGAATTTAAAAATTTTATAATGTTTAACTTTAAGATAATGTGACAGCTTTTTAAGAAAAATCTTGAACATATTTACAAGAATTGATTTTCTCAGATTTTAAAAATCTTTTAAACATGAGGTCATTGGTCTTTATTCTAGAAGTATGAAATTTACTTCATATTTGTAAGATAAAATGTCAACTCACCTGTTATATTGATGGCAGATTTTGTGTTGGGAGCACCTACCGGCTGTTGAGTGGGAGAATATCCTACAAGAAAAGCCATTATTATTGAATTTTAATTTAGTATTATTGAAACACAAATTGTAAAAATACACAAGACCATGCAGAGAAAGCAAATTAACATTTGTTAACAGATGTCTTAATATCTGACAATGCTTAACCGATGATTGTAGAGTCAAAGATGGTAAATCATAGCAATGATGCAAATGGTTTGTCTGCAAGTAGTTTATCTTCTAGACTTTGTTAACCATAATTTGATTTCATTCATACAATTTTAATTTTACTGATATTTGCAAAAGTAGATCCAAGTCTAATTTTAAATTAGGTAAATGTTTTAATACAATATGTATCACTTCTTATCTGCCACTATTAAATCTGCATCAGTATATACTGTACTTGTCAGCCTATATGTCGATGCAGAGTATAAGTCAAATGAGCAAATTTGGTAAAGTTTCTTTCCTTCGTCCATATATAAGTAAATGCTGTGTAAAAGACGAGGCCAGATCAATACCTCGGCATCGTCTTTTGCACTATGTTCCGTACAGCATGACGAATTTCATCCTGTCTCTAACTCTGTGACCATTCCGGTCAGGATCAATAAATGTATCTAAAAGTAACTAATTTGTTTGACAGAAAGTACAATTTTACAAGATTCAGTTCTCTGTTATAAACAGAAGGGATCAAAATAATGTTGTAAACTTTATTAATAATTGTTTTTATATAACTTTTAATAATATTATCATTAGAAAAAGAAAGAAAGAAAGAAATATTTGCAACAAACTTACATAGATGTATGAAAATATAATTGGTAAAATCTATAGTAAATGTAAGGCTAGTTGAATTTTATACCTTGGGTTTGGCACACTGTCAAAAAATTTAAATTAAAATTCTGTACATAAAAGTCACAGTTCTGTTCCATTACTATGTTTTCTCCTTGGTCACAAAGTTCTGAATGTACTCCCCATATTTATACTGCCCTGCTTACTTGAGTGTGAAATTAAGGCCCTGTCAGTCCCAAACCTGTCTTTTTCAGTAGGTGTGAAATTATAAGCCTATCACTCCAAGCCCTCATTAGGTCTTTTGATCCATAAGTGACAATAGATTAAAGTTTGACTGTGCACCAGGTAACAACAATATGGAATTTTCTTTAATCTGCTATTATGCAAGTGAACTCCATATTCAGGAAACAACATCTGAGTATTACTTTAAAGCAGTGTCACATCTTCAGTGAGAAGTGTGAAAATTTCTCCAGGCAAGTGCAAGTAAATATGCAAGGTTAAATGAAAAGTGCACAATAAGTAAATGGTAGTATTCAACAGCTTAATTAAGGTAAACATTTACAGTAGGGAGTACATCTGTTTATGAAAAGAAATTTCTTTAGGTAATGGCTTTATTGACTCTGGTTACTTAAGTATCAATTACATGAGTTGTTATATTAGAGATTACTCTCATTCAAATATTGAATTAATTCAATTTGTTTAAAAGCCTTGGGTGTTTCTATCTATCTGTCTATAGATATATAGATATATAGATAGATATAGATACACATACACACACACACACAGACCGAGAGAGAATTTTAAAATCCTTGCAATCTTTTGCCACATTACAGATTGACTAGGTGAGGGAATTTGAATAATCTTTGTTTTATCTATGCCATTTTTTGTTTTAATGTTATCATTGTTTTTTGTCTTTTTGAGTTTGATCTCTTTTTAATAGTTAAGAATTTCTCTGCTTTAAAAGAAATTTATAAGTGAACATAAAAGTTTTAAATTACCATGACCATATTCAAACTGTAAGGATAAAACAATAAATCAGAATTTGAGAACAGACTACACTCCATGCTCAGTGAAGTGAAATAATTGGAAAGATTCATTTACTCACCTTGAGTTGTTATTTTCATGAGTATTTTTAAGTGTTATACAAATTGTTTGATATTCATTAATGAGTTCTGAACATGTGAGAAAATTAAACTTGAAGAACAAAATCTCTCCTGCATTGCTGACCATAAAATTTACTCATTTAAATGTGTTGCCTTTTTATAGAAAAAATTGGATATATACAAGTAAATTTCAGTGAATTAGGTTTTATCTGGCATGTTGCAATAAATCATGTCAAGTTTATTCTTGTTTTGCTAGTTGACGTCATTCGTATTCACACCTTAAAAATCTTGTTTGTGGGACTATGTAATGTATGCTACATAACTCAGCATCCTATTTAGTAATGTTAGTGTGATGTAATATTGTTATAAGAAATTGTTATACAGAGCAGTACAATTTTACAAATTATAATCAACATAGTTTATCACACTTATAAAAGAATAACATGAAAGTTAAATTTTGTAGCTAACGAGTTAATTCCTCCAAAGACTCTGCGCAGATTATTCAATTTGAACTGATCTGATGGTGGAAAATCCATGCCTGATAAAATTGCTGTGTTGAGACGAACAGTCATACATACATATACATATCAATATTTGTATCTTAAAGATCTTGTGTGTATGTGGGACTATGTAATGTATGCTGCATAACTCAGCATCCAATTTAGTAATATTAGTGTGATGTAATATTGTTATAAGAAATTGTTACACAGATCAATAAAATTTTACAAATTAAGAGCAACATAATTTATCACACTTATAAAAGAATAACATGATAGTAAAATTTGTTGTCAGTAAATTAACTTGTGCATGTAATCTGTGCCGTTCATTTGATTTGAACTGCTTTTTGAGAAGTGAAGAAACTGTGTGTGTGTGTGCAACATATAAAATTCTTTTACTAAGATATTCTTCAGTTTTGCACAGTGCCTTCTTATTTAACCAATACACCACTCCCTCGATAACTCGCGCCCGGATAACTCGCGAACCAGCTTATAACACGGTGTTCAGCATTGCTCCCGTTTAAAATGTACTGAATGTGAAAAAAATCGCGATAAGAATTGGTAAATTGGTAAATTGAACCTTGATACATAGCTCGTTTTATCATCGGAAATGGTGATTATTGCCCATAAAGATAGAATCTATATTGTGAAATTTGCAAGTTCTAATAAGATATCACATGTTATGTTTGGGTTTTTTTGAGAGAAATAGTTGTCAATACACTGTAAATAAACAGTCTGGTGAAACAGCGATCAACGAAAAATTCTGGTAAATGCTAACAGGTGGCATCAGAGAATGAAATAAACACCAATTAAATGTCTTGCTATGTGAAATTCACGTTCTAATCCTTTAATTTCGCTTCAGTGTAAACAGTATAATCACAACATATTCTCTTCTATGAAAACATGAAAAGAGTCAATCGACTGTCACATCAAAACCCGTGAGTACTTCTATGAGAACCTAATTACATGCCGGCTTTGTTTTGATCAACAACTTGGGGAAGTGTTTGTTGCATTAAAAAAATCAATTCAAAGAGACCTGTGTTGTTTTATCACTTTGAATATGTCTTTTGTATCAAATCAAGCAAGGGAAGTACAATTTAAAAAAATTCAAAGGCATGCCAATAGCAGCATAGTTCTTGTGGTCATTACTGTTCTCAAAATTCATTTTATTTGACCAATCGAAATAGGTTTGACATTTGTATGCACTTAACATCATTAAAGTATATAATATTAGTAATGTATCCTAATCATTTGTAAATGTGACCATGGAGAGCAAAGGAAGTAAGCGAAAGGTGTACTCAGTGACTGAAAAGCTGTGCATCATAGATAGGGTTCATAATGGCGAAGTGAGATCCAATGTTTGCAATGAACTAAAAAATTGCTGAGTTGACATTTAGAGGTTGGCTTAAGGATAAGCAGAAGCTTCGGGATTATTTACATGATGTTGATTCAGATGATGGGATCAAAAGAAAACAAGCACAGACTGCAAACGATACTGAATTAGATGATGCTGTGTATGCATGGTTCACACAGCAACGTGAACAAGGTATTCCCATCTCTGGAACAATTCTCAAGGCCCAAGCAGAAAAAATGGCAAAAAGTATGGAGAATGATTCTCATTTTAGGGCAAGCCATGGATGGCTTTGGAGATTCCAGCGCCGATATAGAATTAAAGAAAATTCATTGTCGGGAGAGATACGCTCAGCGAATCAGGAAACCGCAGGTAATTATCCATACCAGCTCAGAGAAATAATCATCCGTGAACAATACACAGAGGCAGCAGAGAAGTCAAAGAGGAACACAAAAAAAATTAACAGATGTTTTCAAAATGTGAAGTGATATTTGTCAAACATGTCACAAACTGCAAGTATTACCGTGTACTAATTTACGTTGTTTTAAATTTGTAGACCCATTAAATTCATGTTGGTAATGGCTAACTCTTGTGAATTTATTTTATTTTTTTCTCATTTTACTTCTCCCGCAATCAAATCTTCCTATCGACATTGTTTTTTTTAAATGAGTGTCGATCTTTTGTATTAAAAATGTCTACTTTGGATCAAACATTAAAACTAGAATTTATCCAATTCAACACAAAAATTATTGACGTAGTACACAATGTGCAAAGTGGTACATGTGTTAAGTGAACGGAAACCATGTGGAATAATGTTTTGATGATCTCCTCAATATTCTGTAATTTTTTATGAAATTAATGTTACTCTGTGAGGAAAAAAGTAAACAAAGTACACCGCTATGAAGAGATATTTATCCAAAGTAAATCTTAGCACGATTATTGAGTATTAAACACTGTAGCATGCCAACCCACCCCACCCCTCTTTTGCCTCTACGTCGATCCCTTTGTTAGTTTTGTTGTTTGTTATAGGTCCCTCGATAAGTCGCGCCCTTGCTTATAATGTGGTCGATGTTTTTGGAGCCCGTTGTGCGCGAGTTATCGAGGGAGTGGTGTACTTTGTATTGCAGTGGCCTAAATACTAGGCATTGTATAAAATATTAATGTATTCATTATATATCATCAGGTGCTTTTGCTTCATTGTTATGGATGTCTTTAAGTAGGTCTGCACCGTTAAGGTTGAGCTATATATAAATACAGCATGCATCAATCAATACAACTAATATATCTATTTTCAAAGTATATTTGTAAATTTACATGTATACCACTGTTGGACTTTTCTGCGTATCTATGGTTTCAGTCACCAGTATTGATGCAAAATGCATATCGAATTCAACCAATTGACAAAAATAAAATACTGCATTGCTTACCATTTGAAAAGTGTCAATTGTCACTAGAACATTCTGTTCAAAATAGTGCTAAATTTTGACACACAGGATGCAACCCCAGTGTTTTCATGACTCGTGGCCTATTCAGTGCATGGTTTTGAAAAGATGTACTGTTGATGCATTGGGCTATGGAAGTAAAACACATTACTTGGGACTCTTTCAGTCAGCATATCAGCTGATGATCTACGTCAGGCTTAAAGCTGGGTTTACAAAATTAAACATAACAGTGCCACTAAATGGCAAGAGATATTATGCAAACTAAACCGATCTTGTAAACAAATTTAGTAAAGTTCAACATTTTATAAAAATAAGGTATTATGTTGAAGAGAAGAACAATGAATAGGATGTAATGTGTTTACAACGTCTTGTTTAAGGGGAAAAAAAATTACTAAAGAATTTAGAAACAGACTGAAGTCCACACATTCACCTCGGGATCGCCAGATTATATTGGACAGCTCCTTCAGTTGCAGCCCAGGTTGCAGAAAATCATAACTTTTTTAACAAGAAATTAAAAAACATTTTTTTTCATTTAATCGGCTTTTAAAATTTAGATCAGAATTTTTAAAATTTAATTTACTGAATACAAGAGTGGATTTAGGTTTTCAATTTATTTGCAGAATATGTACATATTTTATACTATTATGTTGTAAAGTTATTAAAAAGCAAAATTTCAACAATCACTACAGTTTAGTTCAACATTTGAAATTTCTACCTGTAAGTAATACATTTTCAATGCATATTTGAGATTTAGGACAGGTGGTTTTTGTTGAACAGTTTGTAAACAGGTACAAGTTTTCCAGTATTCTCAGTGACACTCCAGTTCCTGACCTTGAAATTTTAAATCAAAATGTAAGAAAATATGCATTCAGTACCAGTACTAGTGGAAATTGCCCACAACAATTGGTTGCTCTGGTCCATGATATTATTGTACAAGTCTTTTGATTGGGATTTCGACCAGGCAAGGGCAGACACATCTTTTGAAGGGTCAGATGATGATAACTGCAGTATTCCATGGCACAGTATAGCTTCCTACGCAAGTACCAGGGATTAAGAATATTGGCCAGGAAGTGAACAACAGTGAGGGCCTCCTTAATACAAGTCTTGAATTTGTTGACCACACCAAGTTGTTGCTAAGCTGTTGGGTCCATTTCAGGCTTGTTCCACATGTCAAAAATCTCACTGATCATGCAGCTGTTACTCTGCATGTTATCAAGAACCACTGCAATTGGCTCCATTCATTCAAGATACTCTTCAACATTCCTTTACATACCAACGTTTTTCACTTTGTCAGCAATTACAGTATTGATAGAGCCACCTATGCTCCTCACAGACTTTGAGAAGAATCAACCAATTTTTCAGGTAGGATTGGAGGTAATGAGAAACAGTATTCCAGAATACATCTTAGGGAACAACAAGCTGCCTTCAACCAGCAGCTTTGTACCATTCAGCAGGAAGGTGTCCATTAGCTAAATATTTTATAAATTGCGCAGTATGTTCTTTCACACCAGATGTTTCCATATCCATGGCCATCATGTTCATGTAGTGTGAAGAGCACCTATAGGTGATGATTCCTGTTTCATCTTCCAGATTGTTTTTCATTTTCACCATATTGGCTAGTGTTATCAGTCACAAAACTTGGTATTCTGTAACCAAAAATGTTCTTCTGCAGAATGCACAGCAGGATATGCAACCCCCTGTAGATATTCTGCAGTATGATTGCAATCTGAAATGTCTGCCATCTCTGTCAGGTGCCTTGTACCATCAGACACACAGTGAAATACACATAACTGGCTCATTATAAACATTGCTCCAGTCATCAAGAACCATGGATATAGTCAGGTTTATCAGCCTGTCCTTGCATTCAGTGATCATTGAAGTTTGACTTTCAACTAAAAGCTGACCAGCAGACAGGTTCAACTTGGAGGCTGGTATCCATGGCGGTGCATATTAACAAGTTTGACAATTACTCATTTTCAATGACTGAGAAGGCAGTGTTAGTGGCATAAATGATGCAGTCCACTTGTGGGTCTGGTTTCATGCTTGCTGATGTCTGCATTGTAAAGTTGTTAATGCTAGGACCATGCTTAAGCTGCTTCTTTGATGTTGGCTGATCCAGAGATGCCTCACATTTTCTTGACACTAGAAATAGCAGAAGTTACTGGTTTCTCAGCTACAACTGTTGCTTCCATGTCACTGTTGCTCTTTATCTGGTTGCAGACTTTTTAGTGCTATTTCATATGCATCACTATTTTCTGTTATTTTTTATTACAAGTTTTACATCTTTCATGACCCTCAATTTTCCTAGGAGTGAGAATCCTGCCAGCATATAGCCAGACATTATTTGTTTTCTTCCAGACATTATACAGACATTAATGCAGTATAGAAATTCACACATTCCAAGGTCTGAGAGATGAACCAAGGAGTTTCTTTTTCATGGTACCTGAACAAATGAACCTGCAGCTTATATCGGTTATACCTGATTTTTAGTTAATATTGGAGTGTTACGAAGTCACTGAATCATTTATTTTAAAACCTAACATTGAAGAAAAATGAAGTGAGAAGTCCAAACCCACAACTATTGTGTAACTGAAATTGAAAGAATTCACTCCTGCTATGTTTAGCATTTGGAAGCCCATTATAGAATTAAAACACACAATTGATAATTACAATTAGTCTAGGAGATCTTATCATCCTACATGTCCATATTTAGATATTAGACTTGTATTTTTGAATGTTTGATAATTTAATTTTCAAACTCTAAATTACAGGTATATGATCAGATCCAACATGTGTTTATTTAGATTCATATTTTGAATTTAAGAGAATCTAAGAAAATTTAAGAAAATCTACAAGTGATTTAGGTCACAAAATGTGTGTAGTTTATCATCATATGTAAAAATCCTTAAAAATCTCTTGATGATTTTTTTAGGAATGATTTAAGTCATGATTTAATTTGCTTGATTTGTAGAAAACAACATTGTGTGCCAATGAAAAAACTTTACTCAACGGTTATCTATAATGTCCTATCCTGTGAGTTTCACAGCCCTGCTGTGACCCACTCACAGATAGAATGAACCAAAATTTGTCACTTGCAGCAGACTCTCTCTCCAGACAATATACATCATTAAATCAAAAAAATGTTAAGTAGATCTGGCTTTTGTCAGATATACAATTAACTGAGAGACAGATAGATAGATATTTAGGTAGGTATGTATATAGGAAGATGGATAATTCATTCTAAATTTTACATAACCATACACAAGTATAACTCTGCAAACATTGTACAGTACTCATTGAAAATAATGCTGTCTGTGAAAACCATTGAGTACACCATCCTGTAGTGGGACAGACATGTAATGAAGTACATGTTTAAACAATCACCTCCTTATAATGCTGTCAGTGGGAGACATTGATTACAGCACCTTATAGTGGAAATGCCATCTAATGAAATACATAAAACAAAACACTTATAATGCTGTCCATGGGAGCCATATAGCAGATTGCTTTATAATGACACTGCCTTATGAAGAAATACATTATAAGCTCGGCTGTCCTCCAAAGTTCTTTACCATGGTCATCCAGCTACATGAAGACTAGCTTGGTCAGGTCAGAAACAATAACGACATGTCACAGACCTTCCCCATCACAAACAGCGTGAAACAGGGCTGCGTTTTAGCCCCCACATTGTTCTCAATCTTCTTCATCATTATGCTCCAAAAAGCAACAGAAGACCTTGATGACAAAGATGGCATCTATATCTGCTTTCGTACTGATGGCAACCTCTTCAACTTAAGGCGACTTCAGGCCCACACGAAGTCCTTGGAAAAACTGATCAGTGAACTTCTCTTTGCAGATGACGCCACCCTTGTTGCCCACATGGAAGCCGCCTTACAAATGCATAACATACTGCTTTGCAGAAGCTTGCCAGCTCTTTGGTGTTGAGGTCAGCCTAAGGAAAACTGAGGTACTTCACCAGCCTGCACCTTAGGAAGAATACTGGTCACCAAGCATCTTCATTGACCAGACAGAGCTGAAAGGAGTCCACCAGTTCACCTAATTGGGCTGTGTGATCTCCTCTGATGCCAAGATTGACAAAGAAATAGACATCAGACTGGGCAAGGGAAAGATCGCCTTTGGCAGAGTCTATGAATGAGTGTGGTACAATACCTGTCTCAAGAGAGACACAAAGATCAGCATCTACAGAGCTATTGTACTGACCATCCTTCTATATGGCACCGAATCCTGGGTCACCTCCAGCCACCACCTCTGCCTCCTTGAACACTTCCATCAGCACTGCCTCTGCACCATCCTCAACATCCACTGGAGCGATTTTCTCACCAGCACTGAAGTCCTGAAACAAGCAGGGATCACCAGCATTGAGGCCACGATCATGAAGATACAGCTGCGCTGGGCAGGGCACGTGTCCAGGATGGAGGATCATCGCCTGCCAAAGATTGCACTGTATGGTGTGCTGTCCACTGGCCACTGTGATAGAGGGGCACCTCGAAAAAGATATAAAGACTTCTTGAAAAAGACCCTCACCACCTGTGGCATCAACCACCACCAATGGGCATCACAAGCTGTTGACCGTGGATGCTGGCGATGTTCAGTTCACTGGGCCACTGCCACTTTTGAACAAAACAGATAGGCCAGCTTGGAGGAAAAAAGATGGCGAAGAAAGAATGGGGAACCATTGGCAGCACCCACCACAAACCAAACCTTTCCCTGCAGCCTCTGTGGATGGACATGCCTGGCATGTATTGGGCTCGTGAGCCACCAGTGCGCCTGGAATAGATGTGGACATCCCGCTTGCTAAATCTTTGCAAGCGAAGTCAAGCCATTATATATATATATATATATATATATATATATATATACAACTTGCTCAATGGGATCCATACTTGCTTATAAGAGGAAGTGTTACAATGAAGGGTCTTTGCATATACCTCAGGGGTATAGCAAAATGTAAGAATACTGTTGTACCTGGCATGATGAAACTTGCTTAGGGCATGCATGATGATGAGTACTGTTCTAATCACCAAAGAAGGTCGCAATAACCTATATGCCATGTTTCACTGACTTTTTGATAAGAAATTTTATGTTTATTTCTCAAGGTCAGTTCATGCTAGTCATTAAGCTAGATGACTGCTCTATTAGTACTACACCATTTCCACAAAAGAACGTCACTGTGAGCTACCTTTCACATTTTTGCTAGCTTAGGTTAAGCTTTTTCATTTAGCTCATTACCAAATATTATTTTAGCACCCTGTATATGTACTGTTATGAAAGAATTATTGAACTTTTGTGAGGGGATGTATCTTGATGAGTAATACTATGTCATAAATGTAGGTCACTGTGATACACACATATATGTAATGCTTCTTTGATCGGGATTCAGTGTCAAGCATTGTTGATGCTGGAATCATTAAAGCAAGTAATTATATACATCCCTATCAACATTACAACCTTATAACAAAATGTCATTGTGATCTACATTTCATATATTACTGGCTTATGTTAACTTTTAACAATTAGGTCATGAGCAAATTGGTGTTATATCTATTGTATAATACTCTTAAACCATGAATCATGAAACTTGTTTAGAATATGCATTTTAATGAGTACTGCATCTTCATCTTAAAAGTTGGCCATTGTGACCTATATTTCACATTTCATTGACTTTTTAATTTGATTAATATAGAATTTGACTGCTCCTCCTCATAATAGCTACTATATGGTACAGTTCAATTTGACATGTTTTACAGTTCATGCTTTAATCATTCAACTAGATAATTGTATACATCTATCTTAGTACTATACCAATACCAAAAGGGTCAGTTGATTGAGTATTTAAATTTAAGTCGTTTTCGCACAATTGTGCATGTACAACTGTTTAATTCCTGCATGGTAGGATAATTAATTGTTCCAGAGGAAAGGAATCAGAGCCACATCCCTCAAGGGTTTATGCACTCGAAGAGTGCTGTTAATTTAGCCATCAGGTTGCGAGACAATTAAGTTCAAAGCGACCTGAATGAAAGGCTGTTATGAGTGGGAATAGACCCAACACACACTCATGTTTAAGTCTGTATCCACCGAATTGAGTAAATGAGTGGGAATAAGTACTAGCACACACTCATTTATATGATTGTCTTGACTGAAGTTTTGGTTGTTAAATATATATGCGTGCATTGCACGCTATTATATTGTGATGTCTGTCCAAGGTAAGGGACAATGTAGGGTAGGAAGGCGCTCAGAGACTGCAGGGTATTGGCCTAAAGTTTTTGTCTTGTACGAATTTTGAATAGATACTCTGTGCTGTTTTTGTGTTATTATGAAGTAGGTACCTCAGATGACAGCCACTTGATACATTATCTAATTTAAAGTTTGCCACCTTGTGCATCTAGCCCTGATGGTCCTGGGTTTAGACCACCTTATATGAGCTATTGTTTTGGGGTCTTACATAACATACTTTGTTATTTTTGGGGCCTATCAGTCTTGGGGGTTGTCCAACCTGTGATTAATTTGGGACCTAATGCATACGTAAAGTATTTATTTGTTGCCTTGTGTAGCAGGGCCTGATGATCATAGGGTGTTTGACCACCTTATATATGACTATTTGGGGCCCTAATGTTCTCCTAATTTAGGTTTACTTAGCCGCCTTGTGCGGCAGTCCCTGATGGTCTTGGGTGTTTGGTCCACCTTATAATGTTTAAATTTGGGGTCATTATCGTCTGATAGTAATGTTTGCTGTTTGATGTGGCTGTCATCTTTGGTTGAGAAGAGTTGATATGGGAAGATTGTAAGGTGGTTTAGTGTGGTATCTGTTAGAGTTAGTTATTAAAAAGAAACAAAGGGGGGAAAAGAGAAAGGGAAGGGGAATTGTGTACTGGATAAGGGAATATTAATTGTTTTGTTGGAATTTATTTATTTACTTAGTACTACTTTTTTTTGGCTTAAGGAGGAAGGTGTACTTCTCTCTTGTGTTGTTAATTTGTGGGTTTCTGTTGTTTAATGCTGTTGTTTCGCTATAACTTAGTTATGCTCCAATTTCTAAATGCAGTGGCATCACCTTTGTAGAGGACAGATATGCTTGCTGAATAATCAGGTGCCAAGGCGATGTTTCAAAGACATCCTTTCAGTGGGTTGCGTCATATGTTGAACCTTATTTAATTTGTTTATAGTTACATTTGCTTAATAATTGCTAATCTGCTGAGAGTGTTTTAGGGATAGTTGTTGTGAGGTTGTAATTTAGTTAAGTTTTTGGTCCAATTTTTAAGTGGAATGGCATCAACTTTGAGAAAGACATATCTTTTGCTGAATAATCAGGCCCCTAAGCGATGTCTGAAAGACGTCCATCTAGAAGGTTGAACTTTGTGTTGAATCCTATTTAAGGTCTGACAGGGTTGGTTAGAGATGTATTAAATTTTTATTTTAAGTCTGGCCTCGTTAGGAAAGTGTAAGATTTTTGGAATGTTGTGTTTATATTAATGTTGCTGTTTTCTAGGACTTCTGGGTATGTAAAAGTGGATCCAATTTCTTTTTGTGCCTTTTTGAAATTTGTTCTTGCTAACTTATATTTGGAGGAACTATTGAAAATTTGTTGTAGATCCTCTATGGTTTGGCAGTGGTAGAAGTTGATGGTTGAAGGTTGCTATCCTATGTGCTTCCCAGAGCTGCCAGCTAATTTAGTTTTGCCCGTGATAATTCAGTTAATAGTTTTCTGGTCTGAGCTATTTACTTTAGGTGATTTGATAGTCCTGTTTACTTCCTTCAGGATGGAGTATAACTTCCTACCTTTGGGATTTATATTCCAATGTTACTGCCATTTGTTGTTGATATAAGTTTTAATAATATTTTAAATTTCAAAAAAAATAAGGTCAGTGACATTTATATTTCACAGTTTGTTGGTTCAGGTTTTTACAGTGTTATTTGCAACAGATCAAACTTTTAAGAAATTCTGAAACACAGTTATTTATTGGCACACAATCTCCACACAAAAAAGTTGCTAAAAACACAATATTAAACTGGATAAAGACTGTTATGAGAAAGTCTGGTATTGATACCTCAATCTTCCAGGCTCATAGCACACCGGCTGCATTTGTTTTCTGCTGCCTGTGCTAAAGGGGTTCAGTTGGGTACAGTCTTGAAG
>JAECUM010090709.1:0-46291 GCA_016617855.1 Megalonaias nervosa
ACTTCTGGGTATGTAAAAGTGGATCCAATTTCTTTTTGTGCCTTTTTGAAATTTGTTCTTGCTAACTTATATTTGGAGCAACTATTAATATGTGATGTAGATCCTCTATGGTTTGGCAGTGGTAGAAGTTGATGGTTGAAGGTTGCTATCCTATGTGCTTCCCAAAGCTGCCAGCTAATTTAGTTTTGCCCATGATAATTCGGTTAATAGTTTTCTGGTCTGAGCTATTTACTTTAGGTGATTTGATAGTCCTGTTTACTTCCTTCAGGATGGAGTATAACTTCCTACCTTTGGGATTTATATTCCAATGTTCCTGCCATTTGTTGTTGATATAAGTTTTAATAATATTTTGGATTTCAAAAAAAAAAAGGTCAGTGACATCTATATTTCACAGTTTGTTGGTTCAGGTTTCTACAGTGTTATTTGCAACAGACCAAACTTTTGAGAAATTCTGAAACACAGTTATTTATTGGCACACAATCTCCACACAAAAAAGTTGCTAAAAACACAATATTAAACTGGATAAAGACTGTTATGAGAAAGTCTGGTATTGATATCTCAATCTTCCAGGCTCATAGCACATGGGCTGCATTTGTTTTCTGCTGCCTGTGCTAAAGGGGTTCAGTTGGGTACAGTCTTGAAGCCAGCTGAGGTTGGGCTAGTGCCTGTACTAGTGTGATACTGCCTTTCAAGAAAGTCTCTCATGATTATTGCCAACCTGATCTACTTAACGACTCATAAGCCAAAGCTTAAGAACAATAGTTAGTACTTCGGCTACAAATAAACCCAAATATCTTCTCTCAAATCAGAGTACCTGTTTACTAGCCCAGTTGAAACTGGTAATACACTGCAGTCTAATAGTGTTAATACTGATTATCTTTACAGATGATGAAGATGATTATTTTATCCAAGATGCAAAGAAATGTCTCTGGCAAATTGTCAACCAGACTCTGCCAGATACTTTCCAAAATCCACCAATTTGTTGCACAGAGAATTGATTCCAAATAAAAAATGTCATTTAATAAGAGCTAAATTTTCAAGTAGACACTTTGGGTTCATGTGTAAATTTTTCACAAACAAAGTACTAGATTGTGAAGCTGTCAATTGCACCTTTTTCAGGGAAAATGATAAATTAAAAAAAATACTTAGAAGCACATTTACAAACCTCAATTATATTTCCAAGATCAGAGGTCATTGTACTACATGTAATTTCATTTACTTACTTGCCTGCCACATATGCAGCAAACAATATGTTGGTGAGACTAAATGGAATTCCAAGTGAGAATAAAAGAACACCTTGGTGATATCCAAAATGAGGATACCCAGTGTTTGAACACTTTGACGAATATGATTTTTTTTTCTCCCCTTGCTGATATGAAATGTCATGTAGACTGATTATTAATCTGCAACCTGTAGAAATTAAATCTTGTAGTCTGGAGAACTGTTGATAAAAAATTTTAATAATGTACTAAAAGCTTGGATTGTAGTTTCATTATTCTGAAATTGCCCTGAACCTTGATTAGACTATTATTGCTATTGATTTATTCCTTATTTTTGCTCAACAGCATTTTCAGCCATGGCTATCAACTATGCAGTCCTGCTGACCCTAATGGGTTTCCATATTTGTATATTGGTGATTGGAATTTTAGCAGCCAAGAGAAAACAAAATCAAGGAACCAGTCTTATGATGTCTATTGTGGTGGATTGGGATATCAGCATAAGTGTTTGAATCTTTGCAATGAGAGGTAGGTTTTGATTTGTCCAATGCATGGTTTTTCAATTATAAAGTGAGTAGCAGGAGAAGTAGCAAAGTAGTGGATGCTGGTGAAGGGGGAAACATACCTGATGGGGTTAGGGGAATGGTGGCATAGCCTTCCAGAAACTGAAATATCTGGAGTTTATCAACATAAATTTGACTATCTTTCACTGATGAAGGAATTTTACATTGCTTTAAAATTTATTTGATAGGTATATATTTATTTTATGTAAAATTCCTATCTCTGAGTTTATTTCCCTGAAAATCTTTTGGGTTGCTTCCTATTAATAAGGAAAAGCTGTATCATGCAGAATCATCTCATTTAAGGTTATTGATATTGAATCATTGCAATATATTCACATTTGGCTAATTAAATAAATATATCTTGGCTACTTAGATGATCAAAATTTGAGAAAAATCATGCCAAAAAGCAAGTTGCCACAGTTAGAAGAAGGAAGATAATCAAAACTGAGGTTTTAGTATAATTCTCAAATTAAAACAAGAATAAAAATAATCAGAACTGAGGTCTTGTAACAATAAACAAATTAAAATCAACAATCTAAATGATTAACTTGGGAAGAGAACATCACATCATGGATTGAAACTATTCATCTATGGACTGGTTTTGGGGGTGTCCCAACCTTGCATCTTTATAATTTTATATATTCTTAAAATTGCTATATGATATAAGAGTTTTTCTGATAATGCTCAGATAAACTCTGTACATTTTTAAAATTTTAACAAGGTCATTTTTATTAAATAATTTTGCAGTGCTCATTAATGATTTTGAAGCATTTCTGAGGTTAATTTTTTGGACTTTGTATTTCTTATTTTAATGATGGTATCATTGATATGTTGCATTATTAAGTGCATACAAACTTTATCTCTTTTTGTTTCATGCCATCCTCTCTATCACTACTGTATAATTTATAGAACTCTGACAATTTGTTACAGACCACTTTTTTGATTTATTTAATCACATGGCACTGTACAGTTTTGTATTTTGAATAGGGTTAGATTTTTGAAGAAAATAATTTCCCAAGTTATCCAGACTGGTTATTAGTGGTGAAACGATTTATCGATATATCGATGCATCAATACTTTTGCCAGAACAATACACATATCGAGACAAGAGATGGAGAATCGATGCAAAACGATACTTACCATATGCATATTATTTTGGTCTTGATCAGTCATGCATGATTATTATTAGTTGCCTTGCTATTCTGTATAATTATAATCCATTTGAAACAGCATTTGCAGTCACATGCACTCGTGTTTATTAGTAAAAATGAAAAGATTATTTGGGAATACCCACTCACTGTCTACAAGTTAACACAAAGTGACATGTTTCATAATCTGTCCCCCCATTTCATGCTATCTGTCTTAACCGAGAAGTATGTTCAGCATATACTATACATTCCTAATGTGTTCCACATGTTTAATGAAGTACTTGACTCATCATTTAATAACCACCTTCACGCGAACTTTCATACTTTGAATTGTGAATAACATTTTGATACATACTTCATGTCAGAGGAACTGTTTACATCTTATGTATACACATCTTGGGACAGTCTTGTTTCAGAGTTATTAAAATGTCTTTTGATTGATGTGATGACTTTTTCCCAGCTATTTAAGTGATGCATCAACATTAATATTTGAAAAAATTGCATGATGCAGTGGGAGATTGGGGTCATTGCATTTTGCAGTTGGGTCTGACATGGATATGTATGGTATGTACTTTTCTCAGTTAACCTGAGCTAAATGGGTCCTCTATATTTACCTTTTTATGAGTAGATAACTTGATGTTAAACAAAATGATACTGGCTTGAAGTTTAATAATAAAGAAAAGATTGTAAAATAAAGAGACAATTCCAGTTTGGTAATAGAGTTTCCAAAAATAGTAACCAATATTATTGGTGATATGCTTGTATAAATGGCTCACTAAGCAGGCATTAAATAAGTAAGACAGGAAGTTTTTCAGTGAAAGTCAAGAATGGCATAGAGAATGATAGGAGATGATACATGTACCAAGCACACAAAATTCTAAAAATTAAACAACAAGAACAAACATAAACCAAGCTAGCACATTGTCTAAACTATTGTGCCACATTTTGCGCTTTCTTTCTTTGACAATAGTGATTTTGGCTTGTTTTTGCTTAATTGAAAAATGTATCATGTTGTTTATCTCTCTGTATTTTCTAGCTCCTTCATGATCTCTTTTTCCCTTTTTCAGTTCTCTTCTCTTGTCGCATAGTTCAAGGACATCTGTTGTGACCCAAGGTTTCTTTGTTTGATGATATTTGCCAATGATCTCGCTAGCTGTGCTAGTCATAGGCACAGTTGCATATGTATGGAGTCAAAATTGGATATTTACAAGTAAATTATAGTGAATTAGGTTTTGGCTGTCATTTTCTTGCAATTAATCATGGCAATTTAAGTAAACTAAGTTAAATTATTCAGATTATTTGATTGCAACTACTATGATGGGAAATCCATGACTGCATTTGTCTGAGTTTTGCACATTGAACTGTGAATAATTTTCTTCCACTTTATGTAGATGTCAGTTTTAATTGTATTACATGAATTGATGTGTTGTATACATATCCATAAACATCAGTTATAAATGTTCATCTCTAACATTTTTAACTTGAAAAACCAATGCTTTTAACCCAGAAGCATCACACTGTACAATATCGTATACCGGTAGATCTTTTAAATATTTAGATGAGAAGAAGTTCCATGAGGAATTAAAAGTATTTTTAGTGGGATGTTATTAGTGTTGATGATGTCAATAATGCTGTAGATTCTTATTACTCATTCTGTATAGATGTCATTGATAGGCCCAGTCCTTTGAAACAGTGCAGAGTTAAACGTGTTATTCAATCAATTTGGATTACACCAGAAATAATAGAAAATGTGTGATCAGTACAAAGCACCAGGAAACACTGACTAATACAAAGAAATGAGAAAAATGAAGTTGTGAAGTCATGGTTATCTAAAAGGTCTCATTACCAATTATAAATGATTGATGAATCAAAACAGAAACCAGGAAACGTTTGGAAAATGTTTATAGAACTTGGAGATGTAAAGGTCATTGTCACTGACATTCGAATAATTGTTTTACTTTTAGAAAGAATGGTGTATGCATCAATAACAATGAAAATATTGCCCATGAGTTCAATAACATTTTTGTTTCTGATGTTGATAATATTAAAAACCATTTATGCTTTATAGTCATGAGGAACTTTAACACATTTGTAATGCAAAATTTCCCATCAGTACCTTGTATGAAATACCCTTCATAATGGACACTAATGTACTAAAATATCTGCAAAATTTAGAAGTAACAAAGTCCACAGGTGCTAGCTTAATTTTACCGAGATTATTAAGGTCAGCAGCACCTTTCATTGCTGAAAGCATAACATGTATATCTAATCTTACAAGAAAAACAAATACATTTCCTGACAAATGGAAGGGGGCCAAAATGAAACCTCCTAATAAATCTGGTCCTTGTGTTGAAATAAATAATTTTATACCCATTTTAATCCTTCCTGTCCAATCAGAAATTAATAAACACAATCTGTTTTATGATATAGAAAATCAGGCTTTCTCCCAAATCATTCACATGAAACTGCTGTTCTTGGTATGGTTGAAAAAATGCTCACAGCTTTAGATAATGGAGAACTAGTTGGAGTTGTGCTGATTGATCTTTGGAAAGTGTTTGATCTAGTTGATCATGATACTTTACTTGAAAACTTAAAAACTTTTCGAGCTCAAGGACAAGTTTTTAAATTGATTTAAGTTGTCTTTGTAAGGAGGAAAACAAAAAGATGAAATAAATAGTGTCATGTCAGACAAAAAAGTTGTGAAATGTGGAGTGTCACAAGGATCTATTTTAGGGCCACAACTATTTATTATGTTTATAAATGATCTGTATATACATACTGTAAATATTGAAACTGATCTCTATGCTGGTATTAGCCTATCTAAAACTACTGTTGAAAGAAACTTACATAATGCTGTAGTGAAACTCCCTAAATGGTGTAAACATAGTGGAATGGTCATTAATTTAGACAAAACCAAAGTGATGCTGACAACCACTCAACAGAGATGTAAGGGAACTAAAGATTATAATCTCCACATCCATTTTAATGATGTGGAACTGAAAATTGTTGTGCAAAATAAACTTTTAGGAGTTCAAGTTGATAACAGTATGTTATGGTCAAAGCACATCACAGTGATATTACCAAAAATAAGACTAAGAATATCTAGTTACTATAAATTTTTTTAAGAATTTCAAACTTAAACCACAGGAGAATGCTTTACAAAACCACCAAGCCATGAGAAGCTACCGGCAAACTTTCTCACATACTCACATTGGCTGAACCTGAGACTCGAACCAATGCAGACAGAGATGAGATGGCAGTGATGATTACTGGTGAGCACTTTAGACCATTCGGCCACTCAGGGTCCCCCTTGTACTGATTGAGAATTTTTGAACCTGTTCATTGGTTCACAGCGTTTGGTATGTACTGATGGACAATTTTGCAAGCTGTTCATTTTATCAGAGAGTTTGGTGTTATATTTATCTTGAAAGGTCATCCAAAAACAGTACAAATCACTGACAAAAAACACTGTCCCTCCCATCCCATTAGATTATTTTCTGTGTATGTATATACATTCGTGGCCCGAGTGGCCGAGTGGCCTAAAGCGCTCACTGTTACTGATCATTGCCATCTCACCTCTGTCTGCTTGGGTTCGAATGTCAGGTTTGGCCAACGTGGATATGTGAGAGAGCTAGTCGGTAGCTTCTCGTGGGTCGGTGGTTCTTTCCGTGGTTTTGCTGGGCTCTTTCCACCACCATTTATACTGGCTGCCATGTATAGCCTATCTTGTGCTGAAAAATGGCATTAAACCCTACAACAACAACAACCACATGTATATACATAAAAATTTGATTTGTTTGAGAAAGAAAATATTTTAAAGTGTTTAATTTAGGAAAATGACTACTTTAATTTAGCTAAACAAATCAAGAGCAAAAAATAAGTCCAACATATCAAATGTTTAAAGATTCTGTCAAAAAGATGGAACAAACATTGGATCAGTTGGTCATGTTTATAAAATTTAAAAATGGTCAGTCTAAGAAGTTAAGAAGTTTTGCATGTAAATCAAGGTTTAAGTATTTAATATATTGAAATGACTCAGAGTTAAAAAGAACAAAACAAATCAACAGTTTTAAATATAATCAATATATCAAATGTAGAGATCTCAGGTCAAAAGGATGGACAAAATTAAATAACTTGATCATATTTACAGATTTGAAAGATGGTCATTTTAAGAAGTTGCAGTCATTTTAAGAAGTTGAGGTTTGCATGCATGTCATGGTTAGTAGGAATAAAATTAAAGAAGAAGAAATGGATGATTAACTGTAAGGTTCAAAATGTTTTAGTGGATCAAATCAACCTTTGTTTTACATCCAAGAGGGAAGTTCAACCAAAATGAAGATAAACTAGAAACAAGTTAGTAGATCACAAATGCCACTCCTCTGTGGAAAAAGAGATGTGATCTAAACAGAAGCTGAACCAGATGTAATGAGTGTGCAGAATTTGTGCATTGACATTGTTTTGTACCAAGTATCAACTGTGTCCAGAGAGTGTGCATTTATATTGTTTCTTATTAATATCAAGTATGTGTACAAAGAGTGTATTAACATGGTTTGGGGTAGCTGTAGTTCTCAGTTTGTAGAGCATCTGACTCATAATCCAACAGTCACAGGTTTGATACCCGTCCAGGCTTGCTTGGGATAGCTGCCTCAGCATGTCTGTGGAAATGGCAGTTTGCTCTCATTTCCATGGCATGGCAGAACCAATAGTGTGTTAAAGGTGCCATTAACCACCCACCTTAAAGTAACATTGTTTATATTTTGTAGGAACTATATGTGGAGAGAGTGTGTTACGACATTGTTCTGAGCATCAGCTATGTGTGCTGAGTCTGTATTCACATCATACTGAATACCAACACTGTTGATAGTGTTTTATCATTGTACAGAGCATCAACTATATTGTTTCCTCTACAACCAAATAATTTCTTTTAATTAAGCTCATTGGTAATATGCTTAAGGATTATAAGTGCAGTATCATACATATGGGGGAGTAATAGAATCTGCTAGCTGATTCTTTCCCCACAACAACCAATCATTGTACAGAGCATCAACTATATCTTTCTCCCTACAACCAATTAATTTCCTTTCATGAATGAGCTCTTTGGCAATATGATTAAGGCCTACAAGTGAAATATCGTACATATAATGGGTCTTTTAAGAAATAGGGGAGATACAGAATTAGCTAGCTGTTTATTTCCTTACTACCACCAATTAGCTTTTTTTGATTAATGGATTTTCCTAATTTGCTTTAAACCCACATATGAAATTTTAATTGATGTAATGGTTCACTTTAGAAAATCTCACATAGGGTTTATTTCAAATGAGCCTTTTCTTAATAGCAATTAATATCCTTCAAAAATCACTTACACAGTATGAGACACGATTGTTAGTTAATGTTCATGCTTCTTCTTAGCAACCAAACACTACATTAAAATGGTCATTGGGAAAGTTTTATAAATAAATTCCAGACTGAAAGTGTCCAAGGAAAACTGTTGGGTACCTGAACAAATCATACTGTGTAACTTCCATTGGCATTTGATTCACTAGCACTATACACATAAATGTCTGGATAACAGTGATGCTGCACCCATAATTTTGGTATTAGTTGCCCACAGAATGTGTGTGTGTGTGTGTGTGTGTGTGTGTGTGTGTGTGATTTGAATTTTTATTGTAGCTCTAAAAAAATTTCAGTCATGTCACTACGATGTCTGCGGTGTGGCAGTTCATGGTGATGTCTAGCACTGCAGCATCATGCCACAGACACGTAGGTAGCATGATGTCCCACCCAGTCACATTATCCTGACAGCAGGCTGACCAGTCCTAACACTAATGTCTTAATGCTGAGCACCAAGTAAGGCAACTATTAGTACCATGTTTATAAGTCTTTGGTATGACTCGTACGGGGTTCCAATCCATGACCTCCCACATCTGAGGCGGACTCTCTAACCACTAGGACACTGGAGCGGTGCCCACAGAATATTTGACTCTGTATAACTGTTCTTTGAATACTTACTTACATTGTTGTTGAGGTAGTTGCTAAGCTTTTTAATAACCTATGTAGAATGCATATGCCTGACAATACTATTTTTGTAAATTTTGTAGCTCTCCTCACTTCCTAAAATTGCAAAGCTCATAGCTCTAAAGATACAGTTACCATCACCTTGTACAATTTCCAGTTTTATTGGGGCTGAGGATGTCTTATGTAAATTATACTTTGGTCGCTTCATAAAGGTGATTTGTGTTTTCCTGTACCTGTCTTTGCAGCATTATTTTAATAGGTGGATTGAAGATGGATTTTGTTCTATTATGAATGTTTCTGTTTTCCTAAATGTGTACCTGGGGGCTCTTTGGATGTCTCATTAGCATTCATTTCAATTAATTGTTTGTCTTTTAATAACTTTAGGTGGATTACCATTCTATTATTTATTGTCGGAGAAGTCACAGTCTGATGCTTTTTGTCATGTCGTTTCAGTAGTTCTTTCAGTGTTTTCTTTGAATTTGTGGCATCTTTGCTGGTGGTGGCTTTTGTCATAGCTTGTCTTGTATAAAGTTTAAAATGGCTACAATGATACATGTTAGACAGAGCATGTCACTACATTCATTTTGCATTCTTACCATGCCCTTTGTAAGAACATTTTTCACTATGTAAGTGCACACCCATTGTGGTGTCAGTTTTGCAGCAAAATCTCCGTATTTTATTAGCATTCTTACTAAGAAAAAGATCCCCATTTTCAAAGGTTTTAAATAATTTATTTCTTTTATTGAAATTTCTCTTGTGGCAGATCTTTGTATTTTGTTTATGTTTTCTGTTACATTTTGACCTAGAAACTCCCCATGTTTGTTAATGTTTGCCAGCATATCATGAGAGAACTCATTGCAGTCTGCTTTGGCTAGGTGAGGAATTGATTCAAGCATTCCTACCATACATAATCTCAAAAGGTGTGAGTTTCGTAGATGTTAGTACACTTTTCCTGTATGCAAACAATCAACTGGGTAGCCAGACATCCCAATTTGTTGCTTGTTTATTGGTTACCATGGATAGCGTTTCTTTCAGGGTCCTACTGCTACGTTTTCCCTGCCCATTGGTTTGTGGATAGTATGCAGTGGAAATCCTATGGTCTATATCCAAGTCACCTATTAGGTTATCAAGGAGCTTGTTTGTGAACTCTCTTTTCCTGATCAGTTATGATGAAGTCCATATTCATTTTCAGGAGGGAATTTGTTCTTATTAAGTTCTGAAAATAAGTTAGTATTTGTTTTTATCAATTTAGTTTTGCTCATTAATTGTTGTAATGTATAAAATGTGTAATGGGGTGGGGTGGGGTGGATCACCTAGCCAATTCCTTACTGTGGTGGGTGTGTAGAGGACTTTCAGCTGTAAGGGGAAAGAATTGGCTGCCTGATTCTTTGGAAACTTTCAGCTGTATGATTACATTATCATTCAAGATAAAAGTTATTACATAAAATAGCAAATACATTCTGTAAGTAAATAGACTTTATTTTCAAAATAATGTTGCATAAATATAGAAGTAAAATAAACAACATAACTTTTATCAAATATCTTTGAAACATGTCATTACTGTTTATGTATGTTGCATCCTAGCAGACTTGCATAAAGACTTCAGATATCTGAATCTGAGAATTACTTCAAAGGTGAAAAGAACAATGCAAAATGGGATCATCTTTTTAAAAGTAATTGATGAATTTGTTTACAATCTTTTCTATATGTATTAATAAAAGATGTTCTTGAAGAGAGACCTTGTCATGACTGAGGTTTCCAATTTTTCCTATTTAATATGCCAGAAAGAAAACATTGCAAATATTTGAGAAAGGTTTGAAACTTGTAGATTTTATGCACAGTAAAAATATTTTTAATTTTAATCCAAACATTTTATGTTACTGGGGAACCTGTTTGGAAGAAGCATGTCCTACACCTTTGTAAATTTGTGTATTGGATGGTAAAAAATGAAACTAGATTCATCTGAATTATCACATAAACTAGTTCAACTGCATGCAATGTAGATGTGCCATCACCTAATGCACCAGCTGATCAGGATCTTTGTTGTTTGTTCAGCTGATTACTCCTAATTCCAAGATGTGAAGGAGGATTATGCAATGGCAGGTCAGAGTCTGTGTAATTTGCAGGTTGACTTGACTTATTAGTTGGTATATCTTGTCAGTATTTATCAGTTGACAGACAAAATGAGGAAGTTTTACTAGCACACAATAAAACGTGGCACAAATGTGAGGCCATAACATATTTTGTAACTTTGGAAAGTATGGAAAATTATATTAACCAGCTGCTGATGTAGAACAACATAATGTAAAAAAAAAATAATTAGTACTCAGTGGTGACTTAAGGTTTTCATGGCATAAAGGTACACAAGAACATAATTTTGGTGTCATTTACTTAAAAAATACTTATATTTTTGTAGCTACTGCTAATCAGTCCCAGTTTTTTGTATGATTGTCAAGAATTAAAAGTTAAATAATGGAAAAATCTGCTTTCAGGTGTAGTTGTTGACTGAATTTTTATATCTTATTATAAACAAAAGACAAAAATATGTAGAATTTAGGAATATTTTTGGTATCATTTGAAGCATCGGTATTTTTGTTTTGTCCAAAGACTGCCACTTTAAAAATTACTATTTTACTATTTAATGAGTAATATTTTGCAGATGAAAGAGAAAAATATGCATTAAAATTACACTCAGTACAATATTTCAGAAAAAAACATTCTGGCAATTGACAAAGAATGCTCAGTTTACATGACCAGATTTCAACTTATGTTTTGGTAGATTTTTGTTGCAATTTATGTATTGAATTAGAAAACACATGAAATGCATAAAATGTAATGCATGTCAGAATTTAAGTTGGAATGTTGTTCTGCCTTTACAAAATTGTAATGGCAGAACCAAATAATCTAAACAGCTGTATTTAGCATTATTAATCTGATTCTGTAGTAGAATATATTTAATGAGATTTTGAAAATTGAAATTAAACAAATATAAATAGACACAATAAGAGTTGAAAGATCAGGTACAACACCCTTGATAAAATGATAAAACTTATTCCAGTCTCTTGTTCAAAGCATAATATTAACAGTGTTATTTTAAAAACAAAAAACAAAAACAACATACACAAGAGTAAATCCACAAGACATTGCATGTCTAAGAATTCCTAAAGAACAACATATCAGCTTGGAAAGACAATGAATTAAACAATCTCATAAATATAACAAGGTTTACCTTCCAGTTAAAATTAAAGGAAAATTATTTATCATTGGAGTAAGTGTCTTGTCTTTTGTGTTTGATGTTTTTCCATTAATTAAATTTAATTTTAAGGAATTTTGTAATAATATCATTACTAGAAATTTCTGAGAATGATTCAAAATAGGTTTGTACCTGTAAAAACTTTGCCCAAGGGAATAAAATATGCAAAAGCAAGAAAGAAAAACATTTCAAGCCTTGGTTCAGTTTAAAAGTTTTTTAAAGTCAGAATATCAGATAAAATCTACACAGACAAAAGTCATTTAAAAAATGTAAGCATATAGGGCTTAAACAATCTATGATATCTCGACATACACATGATACATAATTTCTGTTAAATATATCTCATGTAGATTCACTACTTTATGAGGATTGATTTGAATAATTAACTGTTTCTGTTTATAAAATTGGAGAAGGCAGATTTACATTACAGCTTTAAATCATACTTTTTGGTTGATAAATGAACATGAGAATTCTAATTTTAAATCTTCAGCACTGATTCACAAATTCAGATTTTTTTCTCACATGGACACATACAAAGGCCAAAATTTATCACATTTTCAGACAAATATTTAAAGATAAGGAAGGATGGTGGGATCAATGAAGTTGCATGATTGATTGAGTAGTTTGTCAAATAAATGTATCAAAACGGAAAAGTTCCTAGTACTTTGTTACTAAATCTTTAAACATAATGAGACCCACTAAATGAAGAAAACTTGATGACTTCATGAATTATGAGTACTTGGATAATTTGGTAAACATTGTAAACTTATGACTATTTTATTTTTTAACAGTTTCATGGACAAATTAAGATGAAATAGTTTTGGTCAAATCTACCAACAGAGTCTCATTAAAATGACTTTTATATGACATAACTTTTACAAGTGAAATTCGATACCTAGGACATGCTTACTACAAAAGCATTCATGGGAGATATATGGAAATATCCAAAAATATCTCAAAGTAATCTTGAACATTGTTTGAATATCCTATATATTTTGAATTATACAGAAAATTTTTCAAGCTAAAAACTAATTGTTTTCACAAGAAATTGATTTTCTTATCATACCTGCATTTGATAAACTTGCTTAACTATTAATTAAATTAAACTGCATCAATCAGATGCTTAAATTAATAGTTTTGAGATTATTTAGTTCCAAATGTACAAATTTCATAACAGATGGGTCTGAGTATGGTATATAATCTAAAAATAATTCTAATTATCAATTCTCTTTATTTTATCTAATTTTAGTCGCAGTTTCAGGACACTAACTGTTGCCCAATTTTTCCAGTTAAAATTAATTTTGTTCATTTGTTAACAGTTCTGTCAATGTATCATGAATACATATATGGAAATTTTAATGCACTTCATATACACTTATAAAAACCTGTCCAATATTAATTTGTACTTACTTTATAAAAAAAAGAATAGTTTCTGCATATTTCTTTGGTAGCATATCTTGATATCTGTAGCCATAATTTGTAAATCATAGTTTTATTTACATAGACCATGTATAAGATAAATGCTTAAATGCTTAAGGTCATGCACAATTTATGTGCAGAAAATTATTTTGTTTTAGCAATTTATGACATGATTTTGTGAATAAATCAGAACAGGAATGTCCCTTTACAATGTTTTTATTATTGAAATAGCTAGATGTTAGGAATGACATCTTGGGACACATCTAATTCCTTCCAAATTCCTGAAAAGTTATTTTCCATTTGTAGAAGAAAACAAAAATTTCCAGGCTTGATGGATGTAAGCAGTGACACATTAATCTTAGTGGTAATATTAAAAATTTAATTTTGTTCTCACCATAATTCTTATGAAAAAATATATGTTGATTCAAATTGTGACTTTTTCCTATCTATTAAAATGATGCACTGCCATTAACGTCTTTGGAAAAAAAGACCACCTTTTGGTTGTGATTTATAAATGCCAAATGTTCATAATATTTCTTTTCATTTTGGAAATGGCATTAAAGCTGCACAAGTCATCAACTTTCCTTTTTAACAATTTTAAGGGAGATAATGAAAATTCTGAGGTTGAAATTTATACCCTAGTTTTCAACAGGGTTGCACATGTATAACCATTACAAAGCCAACATTAAACTCCTTTCTGATCATTTTTATCATTCTGTGGCTTGAGATTGCAGGCCTCAAAAAGTTCATCTGGAGTGTGGCCAAGCAAACTTTGAACATCACACACGAAACGATAAATGTATCTCTTTCCAGCACTTTTTTGAATTATGTTCTTGTCATAATAATATCTCAGTGCTCTGCTGAGCTTTTCATAGTTCATTTTTGGTTTGTTTTTTTGAATTCCCCAGCGGCGGGCCACCTCCTCTGGGTCTGTTAGTATAAATTCCCATCCATCACCTGTCCAGCTGATAAAATGCTGGCATGTACTGTCTGTCAACAATGTCAGCAAAAACTGCCACAACTGGATTGGTCCACTACCTGCCATTAGAAAAAATAAAAAATTAAAATTAATGTTTTTACCCGCAACAAATGCCACACACTCCTAATGACCTAATTATAACACTAGTAGACATGTATCATATGATTTCTGTTACCTTTAAGAACTATTGGAGAGACTGTACCAGATGCTATGCAAAGCTATTACCACATGGTTGATATTTAATCTCCATTCTACAGTATATTTTGAACAAAAAGTAAATAATATTAGGACTGCAAGTTATTGGAGCAACAGGTCTCAGAAAATAATTTGCATATAATCAAGAATAAGCAAGAATTTGGTGTATATCCTCTGAAATTTTAGCTGAATTTTCCCTTACATGTAAGTCTTTATTATAGTGCTGAAGATATGGTTATAAAACTTTTGTTATCTCTGATTACAGGGTAGATGACATTCTCATTTTTTAAGTTATAAATAATAGATAGTTTGCACTGACGATAAGTTTCCCTAATACATGTATACAACTAGACTAAAAAGTTGTCATACAATGATGAAAACCAAACTTTTGTTTTTTAATGTAAAGTCAGTTACAAACTATAATTTCAGTACATTCAATCCTGCAAGCATGGAGTGGAAACTAATTATGCAACAAACTCAGTGAAACAGGACAGGGCAGGATGGACAGATATATGTAATTTTATATGTCGTATTATATGGCAGAGGATAAAAAAGTAATTGGTGGTCACTTTTTTCTGACATCTAAAGGAGTTCCTAATATATCTCAAGTGCTTTCATGGTATTGCAGCATTTGAGCATCTGGTGTGCCAGACATAAAATTTTACTTTAAGATTGATAAAGATACAGCTGTATATGGTCTTTTAACAGAGATGGCCTTTGGCACAGATTAATCTTCATACATGCCTGAGTATCCTAGAGCTTCAGGTGGAAACAAGCATTTTCCTTTTCCTCCAGGTCCCTGTCTAGTCATGTCACTGGGGCTGTTGAGTGGTATGAAGCTTGTGGCTTGTGGCAGCAGTAGTTTGTGTTGCTGCCAGTTTCGTTGGGGGTTGCCATCTCCATAATCCTGTTGGATCCTGTGGCACTCCTGTATCATTGTTGGGACTGTCTGTGTTGATTGCTGTTCATAGTAGACATCCTGTGATTGTGCCTCAAGGGACATGAATTGACCTGCTAGAATTGAAAAGGAAGCACTTTAATATGTAGAAACCTAAAAATATTTAGAAATAAAATATGTTAAAGACAGTTACTTGCCAAAAAGAGTCACTGAGATCTTTTCCTCATCAGTCACTCCTCCCATCACCAAAAGGTGTAAAGACAGATGAGACACTGAAAGTCTATCATTAGTATGGTTTAACGATTTTCATATTTACGTGCTATTTATCAAATGTTTTCTTTGAACAGTGCCTCACAATTTTGCAGATATATTTAAATAACCAGATCATGATATCTTGCCTGGATCATGTTCTGTTATGTATCCAGGTGTATCCTGTTATTTGTATTTGTATTGTGTGTTTAACATTTTTTGATGACTATAGATTGTAAGGGTCATTTTGTAGGCAACAAATTACATAGCTAACTTTTGTCTATGTTTGTAGACTAAACTTAAAATAATATTTGTAAATATATTTAGTTGGGTTTCAGCTCTGGACTCCATGGAAACTTTATGGTCTGTCTGTTTTCTGTCTGGTTGTTTGCTGAAATTTAAATAAACAGACCTGACCTTGTTTATGAATTTCTTGGGAGAATGGCCTTCATCCAGGTTCTCTTGTGGTGTTTTATATTTTTATATAAAGGTTGTGATCAACAGAATTATTCAACCTATTTTAACATCTGCCTAGTGGAATTGGTCTTTTAATTGTGTTCATTTATGTTTTGGGAGGATTTCTTTGTTTGAATTGTTCATTGGAATTACAAAGTGTTTATGGTCGGTGGTTCTTTCCGGGGATTTCCCGGTTTCTTCCTCCACCATTAATACTGGCCGCCATGTATAGCCTATCATGTGCTGAAAAATGGCGTTAAGCCCCACAACAACAACAACAACAACAACAACAAATTGTTTATTGGCTTTTGGACGAAGTCATTATATTGGGATTCTTGTGAATTCATTGAAGGAAATTTTGTATTATATCTTTGTGATACAGCAAGACAGCTGACACATTAGCTGATTCAAGTTTACTGAGACAGCACATTTTATACTGGAAGTTAGTCAGGACATTCTATATGTTTGAGATTTAATTCATAATACTGTAAGAACCTTCTAAATTTTTACTTTGAGTTTTAGGGAAATAAATTATTTGTTGAATTTTACTAAAGCTGTTGGTTTCACTATTTCTGTTACTTAGTTTAAGACCAGTGAGTCATAACAATTTAACAGTATCTTGTTTTAAGACCAATGTATCTGACTTACAAAAAGAAACTTTAACATAAAACCTTCAAGTTGATGTCACTGCCAGTATCAGAAAAGCATTATCTGTATGTTAAACAGCAATGATATGGATGTCATTTCTCCTACATTCTCTGACATATGGACCAATTAATCATCCTCTTAATACTGAACTTTTTTGTGATAAATGTTAATGTCATCCACACGAAATCCACTCTTCAAATGGGTGCAGATAATGGCTATTTGACTGTCTTGCTTATGTATGTATGACAATTCAAGTGAACTGTGTAAGATGGGCTAGAAAGTCTTACCTCTTGAGTGCATATTTTTGGGCATCTGTTCTTGGTAAGCTTGGTAGAATTCTGTGGGAGCATGATTGGAAAAACCTGGTTGGGCACTCTCCAAACTGTAGGAATCACAGATATCACCCAATTGAACAGGCTCTGACATCTGGCATGACCCTTAGAAAAAGAAATTTCAACAGATGTATTGCCAGTTAAGTTTACTTTCATCAAATTAACAAGGCTTAGATACTCAAAATTATAATTGTGTGTGGATGTATTGAGCCCCATCCTGGCTCCAGGTAGCTGAGGATGCCTTGGTGTTTAATGCCAATCCTTGAATTGTTGATCTTTACTTTTGACATTGTCACAAAGGCTGATGTTATTGTTATATGCTACAAAATTCGCTATACATTCACATCTGGGAATTTCTAATAGGATGCAGTAAGTTACATGACATACAATATTGAAGGTCCATGAAAAATTCTCCAGTTATTTCCTAGAACATTCATTGAATTAGGATTTATGGGGCAAGTGGTTACTTTGCAGGATTATTTATTCTGCGCATAAGTTATGAAAGCTTTACTCATCAATTAATTTAGCTGTTAAGAGCAAAGAAACACATCTCCAGACCACACGTTTTCAGAAATGGTTGGAGATCATGGGTTTTAAATTTGTTGGTATTAAATGATTGTTTAAAATTTGTTTAATATCCAAAATCTCAAGATGAGAGTGATTGGGAAGTCCTGTGAGATTGTACAACATCAACAACAACAGTACCAACACCAAAAAACACCTAAGTGGTTAGAGTGTCCACCTCAGATGCAGGAAGTCAATGGTTGAAACCCCAGCTGAGTCACACAGACACACACACATACACACACATGCAGACACACACACATAGATACACACACACACACACACACACACACACACACACACACACCAAAACAGCCAATACAGGAATTAGTTGGTGTTAAGCCTTAAAATGTTCTCATCTGTGAGGTCCCGTATATGCAATGAATACTTGTTTTCATAAACTGAAGATGTGTACAAACAAACGTGTTTACTTTTATATTTAACAAAGTAATTCCTCTTTTGTCAAGCATTATAAAGTGACACAAACATTTAGAATCTAATAAACATTCAAATACAAATGTTTTCTAATAAATGAGGCATGTCAGAGGAAATAAAAACAATGAAGTCCTATGTGCAAGTTCGAAAATGACAAACATTAGGACTTGCAGCAAGATGTTACTTTTTGCAGGATATATTTAACTATATCAAAGAAAATTGCAATTTATATTGATGTTAGTAATAGTACAGAATTTAAAAATTTTATAATGTTTAACTTTAAGATAATGTGACAGCTTTTTAAGAAAAATCTTGAACATATTTTCAAGAATTGATTTTCTCAGATTTTAAAAATCTTTTAAACATGAGGTCATTGGTCTTTATTCTAGAAGTATGAAATTTACTTCATGTTTATAAGATAAAATGTCAACTCACCTGTTATATTGATGGCAGATTTTGTGTTGGGAGCACCTACAGGCTGTTGAGTGGGAGAATATCCTACAAGAAAAACCATTATTATTGAATTTTAATTTAGTATTATTGAAACACAAATTGTAAAAATACACAAGACCATGCAGAGAAAGCAAATTAACATTTGTTAACAGATGTCTTAATATCTGACAATGCTTGACCGATGATTGTAGAGTCAAAGATGGTAAATCATAGCAATGATGCAAATGGTTTGTCTGCAAATAGTTTATCTTCTAGACTTTGTTAACCATAATTTGATTTCATTCATACAATTTTAATTTTACTGATATTTGCAAAAGTAGATCCAAGTCTAATTTAAAATTAGGTAAATGTTTTAATACAGTATGTATCACTTCTTATCTGCCGCTATTAAATCTGCATCAGTATATACTGTATTTGCATGTATCTGTAGAATGGTTTTCTACCTTGACTGGAGGGGAGAAGACCATCTCCAAAAAGCTGTTTGCAAACTGTTTCACTATGTTTAGATTGTCCATCACTTACTGATCCTTTCTTCTCCACACAATATGGTAAAATAATGAATTAATCTACCCATTAATCCATAAATAGAAAAACTAGTCTAAGCATAAGTAATAAATGATAAGACTTAAGAAACTGATGAACTAGTATACTTAATTTTGAATCAATGAATATATATTTAAGGAATATATTAAAAAAATAGAGAAACTTAACATAGGTTCATGATTCTGAAAACTTCTGAAAAAATTACATGACCAACTATAAGTACCACATATACTGGCATGTAAGTCAGGTCCAATTGCAAGCAATACAGATCTTGATCTGCTATTCCATAATGCAATGGTTTGAGTTTTTGACTAGTATAATATGGGTATTTGAGACAGCTTGGCAGTAGATTCCCTTAGATCAGTGGTTTTCTTATGGGTTTTCATTTGTTCTCACTCCACCAATTATACTGGCAAGAATATACAGCGTATGATGTGCTAAAAATGGCATTAAAACAACAACAACAACATTGATAATGAGCTGGTAGATCAGGTTGAATTTCTGTTTGTAATTGGGTGTGACTTTTACATGGGTAGAATTTTTTTTTAATGGTGTAATGGATCTCCCATTTTCACATGGGAAAAGTGTACTTTTCTCGGTTAGCACTAGCTAAATGGCCCCTGCATATTTACCTTTCAATAAGTACCTACACTAATTCAGTGTTTAAGAAAATGATACTGATACATGCCAATGATATGATATATTTGATAAGAAAATTAGGCTGACTGTACAAAATTTGCATGAAGTACAGAAATGTACAATTTTACAAGATTCAGTTCTCTGTTATAAACAGAAGGGATCAAAATAATGTTGTGAACTTTCTTAATAATTGTTTTTATATAACTTTTAATAATATTATCATTAGAGAAAGAAAGAAAGAAATATTTGCAACAAACTTACATAGATGTATAAAAATATAATTGGTAAAATCTGTAGTAAATGTAAGGCTAGTTGAATTTGATACCTTGGGTTTGGCACACTGTCAAAAAATTTAAATTAAAATTTTGTACATAAAAGTCACAGTTCTGTTCCATTACTATGTTTTCTCCTTGGTCACAAAGTTCTGAATGTACTCCCCATATTTATACTGCCCTGCTTACTTGAGTGTGAAATTAAGGCCCTGTCAGTCCCAAACCTGTCTTTTTCAGTAGATGTGAAATTATGAGCCTATCACTCCAAGCCCTCATTAGGTCTTTTGATCCATAAGTGACAATAGATTAAAGTTTGACTGTGCACCAGGTAACAACAATATGGAATTTTCTTTAATCTGTTATTATGCAAGTGAACCCCATATTCAGGAAACAACATCTGAGTATTACTTTAAAGCAGTGTCACATCTTTAGTGAGAAGTGTGAAAATTTCTCCAGGCAAGTGCAAGTAAATATGCAAGGTTGAATGAAAAGTGCACAATAGGTAAATGGTAGTATTCAACAGCTTAATTAAGGAAAACATTTACAGTAGGGAGTACACCTGTTTATGAAAAGAAATTTCTTTAGGTAATGGCTTTATTGACTCTGGTTACTTAAGTATCAATTACCTGAGTTGTTATATTAGAGATTACTCTCATTCAAATATTGAAATATTTCAATTTGTTTTAAAGCCTTGGGTGTTTCTATCTATCTATCTGTCTATACACACACACACACACACACACACACACACACACACACACACACCGAGAGAGAATTTTAAAATGCTTGCAATCTGTTGCCACATTACAGATTGACTAGGTGAGGGAATTTGAATAATCTTTGTTTTATCTATGCCATTTTTTGTTTTAATGTTATCATTGTTTTTTGTCTTTTTTAATTTGATCTCTTTTTAATAGTTAAGAATTTCTCTGCTTTAAAAGAAATTTACAAGTGAACATAAAAGTTTTTAAATTACCATGACCATATTCAAACTGTAAGAATAAAACAATAAATCAGAATTTGAGAACAGAGTACACTGCATGCTCAGTGAGGTGAAATAATTGGAAACATTCATTTACTCTCCTTGAGTTGTTATTTTCATGAGTATTTTTAAGTGTTATACAAATTGTTTGATATTCATTAATGAGTTCTGAACATGTGAGAAAATTAAACTTGAAGAACAAAATGTTACTCTATCCTGGATTGCTGACCATAAAATTTACTCATTTAAATGTGTTGCCTTTTTATAGCAAAAATTGGATATATACAAGCAAATTTCAGTGAATTAGGTTTTATCTGGCATGTTGTAATAAATCATGTCAAGTTTATTCTTGTTTTGCTAGTTGACATCATTCCTATTTACAGCTTAAAAATCTTGTTTGTATGTGGGACTATGTAATGTCTGCTACATAACTCAGCATCCTATTTAGTAATATTAGTGTGATGTAATATTGTTATAAGAAATTGTTATACAGATCAGAAAAATTTTACAAATTATAATCAACATAATTTATCACACTTATAAAAGAATAACATGAAAGTTAAATTTGTTGTCAATAAATTAACTTGTCTATGTAATCTGTGCCGTTCATTTGAGTTGAACTGCTCTTTTAGAAGTGAAGAAACTGTGTGTGTGTGTGTGTGTGTGTGTGTGTGTATGTGTGTGTGTGTGTGAGCAACATATAAAATTCTTTTACTAAGATATTCTTCAGTTTTGTACAGTGCCTTCTTATTTAAACAATACTTTGTATTGCAGTGGCCTAAATACTAGGCATTGTATAAAATATTAATGTATTCATTATATATCATCAGGTGCTTTTGCTTCATGTACATATTTTATACCAGTATGTTGTAAAGTTATTAAAAAGTAAAATTTCAACAATCACTAGAGTTAAGTTCAACATTTGAAATTTCTACCTCTAAATAATACATTTTCAATGCATATTTCACATTTAGGACAGGTGGGTTTTGTTGAAGGGTTTGTAAACAGGTTTCCAGTATTCTCAGTGACAGTCCAGTTCCTGACTTTGAAATTTTAAATGAAAATGGGAAGAGAAAATTATATTTGAAAATTACCAATGAAATGGCAGTATTCAAATGACAAATACTAAATTTCTCATGCTAAAAGAAACAGTAAATCAAACTGGCAACAGAATCCACTATGTCTCTTTGTACAATATACTGACTGCTGAGGATGGAATTTACTCAAAGAAATGTGTTGCCTTTTTATGGAGTCAAAATTGGACATTTACAAGTAAATTGTAGTGAATAAGTAGTGAAATAATTTCAGGTGACATGTTTTTGTAATTAATCATGTCAGTTTTATTCTTATTTTGCTAGTTGACAAAATCAATATTTGTACCTTAAAAACCTTGTTTGCACCTGGGACTATGTAATGTATGCTACATGACTCAGCATCCTATTTAGTAATATTAGTGTGATGTAATATTGTTATAAGAAATTGTTATACAGATCAGTACAATTTTACAAATTATAATCAACATAATTTATCACACTTATAAAAGAATAACATGAAAGTTAAATTTTGTAGCTAACGAGTTAATTCCTCCAAAGACTCTGTGCAGATTATTCAATTTGAACTGATCTGATGGTGGAAAATGCATGCCTGATAAAATTGCTATGTTGAGACGAACAGTCATACATACATATACATATTTATCCATAATTATTATGCAATATATAAATTCTCTTATTAAAATTTTGTACAATGCCATAGTATCTAACTGATAATTTGTATTCTTAATTTCCTTAATGCAAAGGCATAGTACAAAATTCAATAGGGGCCCCGAGTGGCCGAGTGGTCTAAAGCGCTCTCCGTTACGGATCACTGCCATCTCACCTCTGTCTGTGTGGGTTCGAGTCTAGGATTCGGCGAATGTGGATATGTGAGAAAGCTTGCCAGTAGGTTCTCGTGGGTCGGTGGTTCTTTCCGGGGATTTTTCGGTTTCTTCCTCCACCATTAATACTGGCGCCATGTATAGCCAATCGTGTGCTGAGAAATGGCGTTAAGCCCCACAACAACAACAACAACAACAAAATTCAATACTCTCTCTCTCTCTCTCTCTCTCTCTCTCTCTCTATATATATATATATATATATAGGGTATGACTATCTCTACATTTATATTTTATTAAATCAGTTTTCATTAGAGTCTTGTGTACCTTTCTGATTGCTTCGTAATGCGTATCGTTTATGACTTTTTCTCAATGATGTAATTGCTTATAATATTTTACACATCAGTTTATTAAAAGTATTTAGTGCCTGCTAAAGGACACAGTTAATATGAAACTAATTATACGCATTTATTCACATGTGTATTTACTTTCTTACTATAACACTTCTGAGGAGTGTACAATGTTATATCTTTGTATATCTTGTATATTATTGATACAGCATACATACTATAGATATATTTTATTTATATCACATACAAATACACATATCTGCCTTTTGAACGGAGTTAGTTTTGAGTACAGGCAAATGTGTATTGAGAATGTGAATGAACTCCTCACATCCCTGTCGAGTGTGTCCACTACAAAATGTTGTTCTATGCCTTTTGTTGTTGTTCCTAATCACCTTCACAATTTGATAAGTTGATTTGTTTTTTGTTTCTTTTTTGAGTTTCTGTTTTTATTCACACTGATTAAATTAGTGTGAGACAGAGCTATTGTTTAAACTTGAAAGATGGTTTTTATGAAGAAAGTAGGGCACTACAAACACATAATTAGCTTCATGAACACTGAATGCTACACCATTCACGTACCAGTGCATGGAAATTTGTGTGGAATAGAAACTAAGCAAAATGATGAATGAACAAGAGATAATAATAATAGTTTAATATATTTACAGTTGATCTAAGTCATTATTCTCCTTCAATTAACATTACTACATAATAGGTTTTAAAAAGCAAGAACAACAACAACAAAGCATTAAATACATTACAGGATGTGTGCCTCATAACCAAGAAAATTACCATATAGTGTTAACAGGCTGTAGCAACTTTGTGTGATTGATATTCTGAACACTGTAGATAAATGCCAAGGAAAGTGTAAACATTCCATATATAGCTTAATGTCTCCCTAAAATATGTATTTGAAGCTCAGACCACTAAAACATTTTATTGAAGAATGCTGTTTATATTGGAAAATATTACTTATTCTTTGTCTGTACATGTATATAACCATGTTTAATGCAATATCTCATGCTAATATAAAGTTTATTCCCCATAATGAATTCGTACATAAACTTTTATATATTTAATGAATTTTGAACTATTCTTGCTTGATGTGTTACATTTTTCTGTGTCTTTGCTAGATCACCTGGGCATAAGACCAAAGAGAAGAGAATTTATGGTAAATTCCTGTATTATGCTTACGATATCTATCAAAATTTACTGTTTTCAACTTCTGAAAAAAAATCCCCAAAACACTGGACCAATTTCAGCAATGAGAGCAACATGGCATAAAGACATTTTATACTGATACAAATGATGTTGATCTATCATCACATATGACCACTGTTGATAAAAAATAGAAAATCCTTCAAACATATTCTACATTAAACAGAAACATAAGAATTATTTCCAAAATATACAAAAGCAAACTGCCACACAGAACTTTCAGTTTTGTGCAAGTGCTGCAGATCCATTATCAAATATGGCCACTGTTACTAAAATGTGAAAAAAAAAAAACAACAGAAAAAACCTTAAAAACACTTTTACTCAAAAACTGCTCCACAGAATCCAACCAAATCTGACAGAATACTCCTGGCATTAAGGGCTCTTAGTTATCTACAAATAATATCAATGTGCCATAGAATATGGTTGCCATTACTGTAATTTTTCAGATGTATGCAAATAATGTCAATGTGCCATAAATAATGGCTGCTTACATACAGATAAAAATCCTTTTTACATCCTCCCAAGCAGCCCTGAATAGAATTTGAATTTTAACAGCAAACATAGTAACTTTTAGGGCATTAAACATTATACTGACTTTAAGGGCAATAAGTTAAATTACAAATAATGCTAAAAATATGCAAACCTTCCTGTTTTAGTGCTGCTAAAGAGAACTTGACAAATTTTGACAGAAAGCATTCCTGTGCTTGAAATTTGATATAAATACACTGATTCACTATCAGATATGGTTAGCATTACAAAAGTAGAAAAACCTTCAATGCCTTATCAAAAACCACTCAACATACATGAAGAAATTTGACAGAAAGTATCCAGAGATGAAAAGCATTCATTCTATAAACATGTTATTTGCTGTCAAATATGGCCACTGTAACTAAAAATTAAAAATCCTTAAAATGACTTCACAAAAACCACAGAAATGAATTTTTGACTTTATTTTTCAGAAAGTATCATAGCATAAATTGTTAAGTATGTACAGATGATGCCAGTCAGCTGTTAATCAAAATAAAAAAGACTTAAAACCTTCTGTATCAAAATCTGCTTACCAGAATTTGACAAAAATTTGAGAGAAAGAGTCCTAGCTTGAAGGTTTTTCAGATTATACAAATCATTGCCATCTGTTATCAAATATGGCTGCCATTACTGGAAAAAGAAACAATGAAACAACTTTATCTCAAAAGTCTGCTGAACAGAATTTGACCCAATTTGACAGAAATCATTCTGGCACAAAGGTCTTTAAATATTGGACAAATGATGCTGATATGCCACGAAATAAGGGCAACGATACGAAAAAGCAAGAAATGCTTCTTTTCAGAGCATATACATTGAACAGTGCTGTATGGAATTTGAACAGAAAGCACCCTACTGATTCAGATTTCTTGACAAACCACTCTTGCAATTTGTTTATTGGTATTAGTCAGATGTCAGACAGCTGAGTGATCTTAGGTACCTCATTTTCAATTCAGTGGATCGTCTTGTTATGCTGCACTGCTACCCATTCTGAACAGACATAAAGGCAGAATAGTAAGAGTAGCAGTTGCCTCTCCTCTTTTATATTTGTAAATGTTCCTTGTTAAATTTTCCCCCATCCTATTTTCAGCTGAAATTCAATCAATACTTAACATAGAAAAAGATCAGTATATTGATATAATTCAAGTGAATGAATTTAGGGCACATTCTGTGCTACCAAGTTGTTTCAACATGGTGCATGTAAAAAATGGTGAAAGGGAAGAAACTCCCATTCTTATTTCCCTAAGTACACTGACTTAGTTGTGAGAGAAGATTTATTTCAATTATATCTGAATATCATTGCCAGTAGATAGTATTCAGGTGCTGTCATTATAGACTTGTACAATTATTTCCCTTGAAATTTCTGTCTTGTACAATCCTCCCATAAATAGTGCATGGGAAGAATTGATTTAAAAGAAAGCCAGTGGTAATCGCAGAAAAGAAAGGCCATTTTATGAATGAATACAATGTGCGAGAAATTCTGATATTGCTATATCATAAAATATGTAACAGTAATGAATTATTATTCCATCAGTGTTAATACCAGGGAATGTTTACCCAAAAGATAGGGTTGCACATTTCCATGTAGAATAAACAAAATGAGTTTTATTAAATATCTTTGAAACATTTCATTATTGTCCAAGTGCAAGGTACATTGCCTTCTGGCTGATTTTCGTAAAGACTCCAGACATCCAAATCTGAGATTACTTTAAAGCTAAAGTGTAATTTACCTCTTCAAAAGTAACTGGTCAAATCATTTAAAGTCTGTTCTAAAATTAAAGTTTTTATTGAAAGGAGACCAAGTCCTGACAAATTTGTCCAATTTTGTCAAAATTAAAACATTGGCAATACTTAAGGGTGTGAAACTAATACATTTGATGGACTGTGGAAAATAGTTTTGAATCCCAACATTATTTTAACAGAACAATTATTTGGCATTAAAACATTGTGTCATATGTAGTAAAGTCATGTCGTACATGTTTTTCAAATTTGTGTATTGGATGAAAAAGAAAATCAACTACATTCATTTCAATTAAGTACCAATTGCCAAGTTTCCGTCCACTGTCTTGCTCCTATAGCAAAAATTTTATATATACAAGTAAATTTCAGTGAATTAGGTTTTATCT
This sequence comes from Megalonaias nervosa, assembly GCA_016617855.1. Lineage (NCBI taxonomy): Eukaryota > Metazoa > Mollusca > Bivalvia > Unionida > Unionidae > Megalonaias > Megalonaias nervosa. Next base: position 27,350 of record JAECUM010090709.1, read on the forward strand.
GGCATGTTGTAATAAATCATGTCAAGTTTATTCTTGTTTTGCTAGTTGACATTATTCCTATTTACAGCTTAAAAATCTTGTTTGTATGTGGGACTATGTAATGTATGCTACATAACTCAGCATCCTATTTAGTAATATTAGTGTGGTGTAATATTGTTATAAGAAATTGTTACACAAATCAATAAAATTTTACAAATTAAGATCAACATAATTTATCACACTTATAAAAGATAAACATGAGAGTAAAATTTGTTGTCAGTAAATTAACTTGTCCGTGTAATCAGTGCCGTTCATTTGATTTGAACTGCTCTTTGAGAAGTGAAGAAACTCTGTGTGTGTGTGTGTGTGTGTGTTTGTGTGCAACATATCAAATTCTTTTACTAAGATATTCTTCAGTTTTGTACAGTGCCTTCTTATTTAACCAATACTTTGTATTGCAGTGGCCTAAATACTAGGCATTGTATAAAATATTAATGTATTCATTATATATCATCAGGTGCTTTTGCTTCATTGTTATGGATGCTCTTTAAGTAGGTCTGCACCAGTAAGGTTGAGCTATATATCAATACAGCATGCGTCAATCAAAGAACTAATATATATATTTTCAAAGTATATTTGTAAATTTACATGTACACCACTGTTGGACTTTTCTGCGTATCTACGGTTTCAGTCACCAATATTGGTGCAAAATGCATATCGAATTCAACCAATTGACAAAAATAAAATACTGCATTGCTTACCATTTGAAAAGTGTCAATTGTCACTAGAACATTCTGTTCCACACATTCACCTTGGCATCGCCAGATTACATTGGACAGCTCCTTCAGTTGCAGCGCAGGTTGCAGAAAAATCATAAGTTTTTTAACAAGAAAATAAAAAACAATTTTTTTTTTATTTAATCGGCTTTTAAAATTTAGATCAGATTTTTTAAAATTTAATTTAATGAATACAAGAGTGGATTTAGGTTTTCAATTTATTTGCAGAATATGTACATATTTTATACTATTATGTTGTAAAGTTATTAAAAAGCAAAATTTCAACAATCACTACAGTTAAGTTCATCATTTGAAATTTCTACCTGTAAATAATACATTTTCAATGCATATTTGAGATTTAGGACAGGTGGATTTTGTTGAACAGTTTGTAAACAGGTACAAGTTTTCCAGTATTCTCAGTGACAGTCCAGTTCCTGACCTTAAAATTTTAAATCAAAATGTAGAAAATATGCATTCAGTACCAGTACTAGTGGCAATTGCCCACAACAGTTGGTTGCTCTGGTCCATGATATTATTGTACAAGTCTTTTGATTGGGATTTCGACCATGCAAGGGCAGACACATCTTTTGAAGGGTCAGATGATGATAACTGCAGTATTCCGTGGCACAGTATAGCTTCCTACGCAAGTACCAGGGATTAAGAATATTGGCCAGGAAGTGAACGACAGTGAGGGCCTCCTTGGTACAAGTCTTGAATTTGTTGACCACACCAAGTTGTTGCTAAGCTGTTGGGTTCATTTCAGGCTTGTTCCATATGTCAAAAATTCACTGATCATGCAGCTGTTACTCTGCATGTTATCAAGAACCACTGCAATTGGCTCCATTCATTCAAGATACTCTTCAACATTCCTTTACATACCAACGTTTTTCACTTTGTCAGCAATTACAGTATTAATAGAGCCACCTATGCTCCTCACAGACTTTGAGAAGAATCAACCAATTTTTCAGGTAGGATTGGAGGTAATGAGAAACAGTATTCCAGAATACATCTTAGGGAACAACAAGCTGCCTTCAACCAGCAGCTTTGTACCATTCAGCAGGAAGGTGTCCATTAGCTAAATATTTTATAAATTGCGCAGTATGTTCTTTCACACCAGATGTTTCCATATCCATGGCCAACATGTTCATGTAGTGTGAAGAGCACCAATAGGTGATGATTCCTGTTTCATCTTCCAGATTGTTTTTCATTTTCACCATATTGGCTAGTGTTATCAGTCACAAAACTTGCTATTCTGTAACCAAAAATGTTCTTCTGCAGAATGCACAGCAGGATATGCAACCCCCTGTAGATATTCTGCAGTATGATTGCAATCTGAAATGTCTGCCATCTCTGTCAGGTGCCTTGTACCATCAGACATACTCAGTGAAATACACATAACTGGCTCATTATAAACATTGCTCCAGTCATCAAGAACCATGGATATAGTCAGATTTATCAGCCTGTCCTTGCATTCAGTGAGCATTGAAGTTTGACTTTCAACTAAAAGCTGACCAGCAGACAGGTTCAACTTGGAGGCTGGTATCCATGGCGGTGCATATTAACAAGTTTGACAATTACTCATTTTCAATGACTGAGAAGGCAGTGTTAGTGGTATAAATGATGCAGTCCACTTGTGGGTCTGGTTTCATGCTTGCTGATGTCTGCATTGTAAAGTTGTTAATGCCAGGACCATGCTTAAGCTGCTTCTTTGATGTTGGCTGATCCAGAGATGCTGCACATTTTTTTTACACTAGAAATAGCAGAAGTTACTGGTTTCTCAGCTACAACTGTTGCTTCCGTGTCACTGTTGCTCTTTATCTGGTTGCAGACTTTTTAGTGCTATTTCATATGCATCACTATTTTCTTTTATTGTTTATTACAAGTTTTACATCTTTCATGACCCTCAATTTTTCTAGGAGTGAGAATCCTGCCAGCGTAGAGCCAGACAGTATTGTTTTCTTCCAGGCATTATACAGACATTAATGCAGTATAGAAATTCACACATTCCAAGGTCTGAGAGATGAACCAAGGATTTTCTTTTTCATGGTACCTGAACAAATGAACCTGCAGCTTATATCGGTTATACCGATTTATAGTTAATATTGGAGTGTTATGAAGCCACTAAATCATTGATTTTAAAACTTAACTTTGAAGAAAAATGAAGTGAGAAGTCCAAACCCACAACTATTGTGTAACTGAAATTGAAAGAATTCACTCCTGCTTTGTTTAGCATTTTGAAGCCCATTATAGAATTAAAACACACAATTGATAATTACAATTAGTCTAGGAGATCTTATCATACTACATGTCCATATTTAGATATTAGACTTGTATTTTTGAATGTTTGATAATTTAATTTTCAAACTCAAAATTACAGGTATATGATCAGATCCAACATGTGTTTATTTAGATTCATATTTTGAATTTAAGAGAATCTAAGAAAATTTAAGAAAATCTACAAGTGATTTAGGTCACAAAATGTGTGTAGTTTATCATCATATGTAAAAATCCATAAAAATCTTTTGATGATTTTTTTAGGAGTGATTTAAATCATGATTTAATTTGCTTGATTTGTAGAAAACGACACTGTTTTTGTCATATATACAATTAACTGAGAGACAGATAGATAGATATTTAGGTAGGTATGTGTATAGGAAGATGGATAATTCATTCTAAATTTTACATAACCATACACAAGTATAACTCTGCAAACATTGTACAGTACTCATTGAAAATAATGTTGTCAGTGGAAGCCATTGAGTACACCATCCTGTAGTGGGACAGACCTGTAATGAAGTACATGTTTAAACAACCACCTCCTTATAATGCTGTCAGTGGGAGACATTGATTACAGCACCTTATAGTGGAAATGCCATCTAATGAAAATACATAAAACAAAACACTTATAATGCTGTCCATGGGAGCCATATAGCAGATTGCTTTATAATGACGCTGCCTTATGAAGAAAAACATTATAAGCTTGGCTGTCCTCCAAGGTTCTTTACCATGGTCATCCAGCTACATGAAGACTAGCTTGGTCAGGTCAGAAACAATAACGACATGTCACAGACCCTCTCCATCACAAACAGCGTGAAACAGGGCTGCGTTTTAGCCCCCACATTGTTCTCAATCTTCATCATTATGCTTCAAAAAGCAACAGAAGACCTTGATGATGAAGATGGCATCTATATCCGCTTTCGTACTGATGGCAACCTCTTCAACTTAAGGCGACTTCAGGCCCACACCAAGACCTTGGAAAAACTGATCAGAGAACTTCTCTTTGCAGATGATGCCACCCTTGTTGCCCACATGGAAGCCGCCTTACAAACGCATAAGATCCTGCTTTGCAGAAGCTTGCCAGCTCTTTGGTGTTGAGGTCAACCTAAGGAAAACTGAGGTCCTTCGCCAGCCTGCACCTAAGGAAGAATACAGGCCACCAAGCATCTTCATTGACCAGACAGAGCTGAAAGTAGTCCACCAGTTCACCTAACTGGGCTGTGTGATCTCCTCTGATGCCAAGATCGACAAAGAAATAGACATCAGACTGGGCAAGGGAAAGATCACCTTCGGCAGACTCTATAAACGAGTGTGGTACAACACTTGTCTCAAGAGAGACACAAAGATCAGCATCTACAGAGCTGTTGTTCTGACCACCTCCTATATGGCACCAAATCCTGGGTAACCTCCATCTGCCACCTCTGCCTCCTTGAACACTTTTATCAGCACTGCCTCTGCACCATCCTCAACATCCACGTGAGTGATTTCGTCACCAGCACTGAAGTCCTGAAACAAGCAGGGATCACCAGCATTGAGGCCACGATCATGAAGATATAGCTGTGCTGGGCAGGGCATATCTCCAGGATGCAGGATCATCGCCTGCCAAAGATCGCACTGTATGGTTTGCTGTCCACTGGCCACTGTGATAGAGGGGCACCTCGAAAGAGATATAAAGACTTCTTGAAAAAGACCCTCACCACCTGTGACATCAACCACCACCAATGGGCATCACAAGCTGTTGACTGTGGATGCTGGCTATGTTCAGTTCACTGGGCCACTGCCACTTTTGAACAAAACAGATAGGCCAGCTTGGAGGAAAAAAGATGGCGAAGAAAGAATGGGGAACCATTGGCAGCACCCACCACAACCCAAACCTTTCCCTGCAGCCTCTGTGGATGGACGTGCCTATCATGTATTGGGCTCATCAGCCACCAGTGCGCCTGCAATAGACGTGGACATCCCCCTTCCTAAATCTTTGCAAGCGAAGTCAAGCCAACAATATATATATATATATATATATATATATATATATATACATACATACAAATTGCTGAATGGGATCCATACTTGCTTATAAGAGGAAGTGTTACAATGAAGGGTCTTTGCATATACTCAGAGGTATAGCAAAATGTATGAATACTGTTGTACCTGGCATCATGAAACTTGGTTAGTTCATGCATGATGATGAGTACTGTTCTAATCACAAAAGAAGGTCACAATAACCTACATGTGATGTTTCACTGACCTTTTGATAAGAAATTTTATGTTTATTTCTCAAGCTCGGTTCATGCTAGTCATTAAGCTAGATGACTGCTTCTCTATTAGTACTACACCATTTCCACAAAAGAATGTCACTGTGAGTTAGCTTTCACATTTTTGCTAGCTTAGGTTAAGCTTTTTCATTTAGCTCATTACCAAATATTATTTTAGCACCCTGTATATGTACTGTTATGAAAGAATTATTGAATTTTTGTGAGGGGATGTATCTTGATGAGTAATACAATGTCATAAATGTAGGTCACTGTGATACACACATATATGTAATGCTTCTTTGATCGGGATTCAGTGACAAGCATTGTTGATGCTGGAATCATTAAAACAAGTAATTATATACGTCCCTATCAACATTACAACCTTTTAACAAAATGTCATTGTGATCTACATGTCATATATTATTTGCTTATGTTAACTTTTAACAATTAGCTCATGAGCAATTTGGTGTTATATCTATTGTATAATACTCTTAAACCATGAATCATGAAACTTGTTGAGAATATGCATTTTAATGAGTACTGCATCTTCATCTTAAAAGTCGGCCACTGTGACCTATTTTTCACATTTCATTGACTTTTTAATTTGATTAATATAGAATTGAACTGCTGCTCCTCATAATAGCTACTATATGGTACAGTTCGATTTGACATGTTTTACAGTTCATGCTTTAATCATTCAACTAGATAATTGTATACATCTATCTTAGTACTATACCAATACCAAAAAGGTCAGTTGATTGAGTGTTTAAATTTAAGTCGTTTTCGCACAATTGTGCATGTACAACTGTTTAATTCCTGCATGGCTTGATAATTAATTGTTCCTGGGGAAAGGAATCAGAGCCACATCCCCCAAGGGTTTATGCACTCAAAGAGTGCTGTTAATTTAGCCATCAGGTTGCGAGACAATTAAGTTCCAAGTGACCTGAATGAAATGAATGAAAGGCTGTCATGAGTAGGAATAGACCCAACACACACTCATGTTTAAGTCTGTATCCACCAAATTGAGTAAATGAGTGGGAATAAGTAGTAGCACACACTCATTTATATGGTTGTCTTGACTGAATTTTTGGTTGTTATAATATATATGCGTGCATTGCATGCTCTTATATTGTGATGTCCGTCCGAGGTAAGGGACATTGTAGGGTAGGAAGTCGCTCAGAGACTGCAGGGTTCTGGCCTAAAGCTTTTGTCTTGTACGAATTTTGAATAGATACTCTGCTGTTTTTGTGTTATTATGAAGTAGGTACCTCATATGACAGCCACTTGATACATTATCTGATTTAAAGTTTGCCACCTTGTGCGTCTAGCCCTGATGGTCCTTGGGGTTTGTTATTTTTGGTGCCTATCGGTCTTGGGGGTTGTCCAACCTGTGATTAATTTGGGACCTAATGCATACGTAAAGTATTTATTTGCTGCCTTGTGCGGCGTGGCCTGATGATCATAGGGTGTTTGACCACCTTATATATGACTATTTGGGGCCCTAATGTTCTCCTAATTTAGGTTTACTTAGCCACCTTTTGCGACAGGCCCTGATGGTCTTGGGTGTTCGGTCCACCTTATAATATTTAAATTTGGGGTCATTATCGTCTCATAGTAATCTTTGCTATTTGATATGGCTGTCATCTTTGGTTGAGAACAGTTGATATGGGAAGATTGTAAGGTGGATTAGTCTGGTATCTGTTAGACAGAGTTAGTTATAAAAAAGAAACAAAGGGGGGAAAAGAGAAGGGGAAGGGGAATTGTGTACTGGATAAGGGAACATTAATTGTTTTGTTGTAATTTATTTATTTACTTAGTACTATTTTTTTTTTGCTTAAGGAGGAAGGTGTACTTTTCTCTTTTGTTGTTAATTTGTGGGTTTCTGTTGTTTAATGCTGTTGTTTTGCTATAACTTAGTTATGCTCCAATTTCTAAATGCAGTGGCATCACCTTTGTAGAAGACAGATATGCTTGCTGAATAATCAGGTGCCAAGGCAATGTTTGAAAGACATCCGTCCAATGGGTTACGTCATATGTTGAACCTTGTTTAATTTGTTTATAGTTACATTTACTTAATAATTGTTAATTTGCAGAGAGTGTTTTAGGGATAGTTGTTGTGAGGTTGTAATTTAGTTAAGTTTTTGGTCCAATTTTTAAGTGGAATGGCATCAACTTTGAGAAAGACATATCTTTTGCTGAATAATCAGGTCCCTAAGCAATGTCTGAGAGATGTCCATGTAGAAGGTTGACCTTTGTGTTGAATCCTATTTAAGGTCTGACAGGGTTGGTTAGAGATGTATTAAATTTTTATTTTAAGTCTGGCCTCGTTAGGAAAGTGTAAGATTTTTGGAATGTTGTGTTTATATTAGGGTTGTTGTTTTCTAGGACTTCTGGGTATGTAAAAGTGGATCCAATTTCTTTTTGTGCCTTTTTGAAATTTGTTCTTGCTAACTTATATTTGGAGCAACTATTAATATGTGATGTAGATCCTCTATGGTTTGGCAGTGGTAGAAGTTGATGGTTGAAGGTTGCTATCCTATGTGCTTCCCAAAGCTGCCAGCTAATTTAGTTTTGCCCGTGATAATTCAGTTAATAGTTTTCTGGTCTGAGCTATTTACATTAGGTGATTTGATAGTCCTGTTTACTTCCTTCAGGATGGAGTATAACTTCCTACCTTTGGGATTTATATTCCAATGTTCCTGCCATTTGTTGTTGATATAAGTTTTAATAATATTTTGGATTTCAAAAAAAAAGGTCAGTGACATCTATATTTCAGTTTGTTGGTTCAGGTTTTTACAGTGTTATTTGCAACAGACCAAACTTTTGAGAAATTCTGAAACACAGTTATTTATTGGCACACAATCTCCACACAAAAAAGTTGTTAAAAACACAATATTAAACTGGATAAAGACTGTTATGAGAAAGTCTGGTATTGATACCTCAATCTTCCAGGCTCATAGCACATGGGCTGCATTTGTTTTCTGCTGCCTGTGCTAAAGGGGTTCAGTTGGGTACAGTCTTGAAGCCAGCTGAGGTTGGGCTAGTGCCTGTACTATCAAGGAAATTCTATAACAAGCCCATTACAGACCAGACTGAAATTCGAGAAGTAGGTTATTACAGTCTATATTTATGCTTCTCAGACTTGGGTTAAATTTTGTGCTTGATATTCATTTCTCAGTCACTTTTCATACTAGACTCTTGAAATGGTGCTATATCAAGAATTTAGTACACCAGCATATGAAGAAGCAGCAAGATCCTTATTTAATGCTAGCGTGGTTTTTTGCTTGGTATCTCAACATTAACTTTGTATGTTTGTTTACAGCACCGGAGAAACATTCCTTGTAGTTATAAATAAATAACTCGAAAGATTTTCTGGCCACTTTGTTGTTTACCACTGATTTTACTTAAAAACTTCTTTACTTCAACTGCTACTTTAGTCAAATCCCACAGTCATCACATAATATTGTCATTCAAATACCAGAAACATTTAACATGAATGCCATGAATAAAACTACACACTGGCTACATATTGAAGGTCATGATGTTATAACTAATCATAATGTATGGAGTGTTTTATGTCACATGACAAAATAGTTGCATCATCAGTGGTAGGATTTTATAAACTTCAGATGGAAAAGACACAGTGATCAGTTAAAGCAATGAATCAACAAGAACTATTCCCTCTGATGAGTCATAAAGATGATGGAAGTGGACATGCTCCAGGAATGAGTACAGACCCCAAGAAATGGCATGGGCTACCTCCATTTTCTTAAAGGCAGCACCTTATATGAGTTTAAAGTGATTCAGAAGTTAAGGCAATGTTTAGCAGGATATCAGTGTTATAGATCCCTTATCCAATGAGTGCATAATGAGTCTCTATGGAAATGCATTCTCTTGCTTCTATCCAATCTTCCAGATCAAGAGTGATTAGAAGAAATGATAATACAAACGAAAAGAGAAAACTAGATGACATGGTTTCAGAATGCCAGCAAGTTAACCATCTGCTACTCCAAAACCATTTCATCCATTTCTGTAATGAAAATAGGAACATAGTCTCAAAGTTTGTCAAAAAACCAAAAGTAGGTCAATATCTTCAACAGTGCTGCCCAAGAAGCAAAATAGCATGGAGTCTAGAAATTAATTTGCACCCTTGATTTACAAATTGCCCCATATATGTATCCTTGTAGAACACTGTGCTTTCTTAAACCTCAACAAAAACTGAGCAGCAGTACTTTTACCCTTACACTAAACAAAGCAGATGAGTGTGATACTGCCTTTCAAGAAAGTCTCTCATGATTATTGCCAACCTGATCTACTTAATGACTCATAAGCCAAAGCTTAAGAACAATAGTTAGTACTTTGGCTACAAATAAACCCAAATATCTTCTCTCAAATCAGAGTACCTGTTTACTAGCCCAGTTGAAACTGGTAATACACTGCAGTCTAATAGTGTTAATACTGATTATCTTTACAGATGATGATGATTATTTTATCCAAGATGCAAAGAAATGTCTCTGGCAAATTGTCAACCAGACTCTGCTAGATACTTTCCAAAATCCACCAATTTGTTGCACAGAGAATTGATTCCAAATAAAAAATGTCATTTAATAAGAGCTAAATTTTCAAGCAGACAGCTTGGGTTCATGTGTAAATTGTTCACAAACAAAGTACTAGATTGTGAAGCTGTTAATTGCACCTTTTGCAGGGAAAAATGACAAATTAAAAAAATACTTAGAAGCATATTTACAAACCTCAATTATAATTCCAAGATCAGAGGTCATTGTACTACATGTAATTTCATTTACTTACTTGCCTGCCACATCTGCAGCAAGCAATATGTTGGTGAGACTAAATGGAATTCCAAGTGGGAATAAAAGAACACGTTGGCAATATCCAAAATGAGGATACCCCAGTGTTTGAACACTTTGATGAATATGATTTTTTTTTCCCCTTGCTGATATGAAATGTCATGTAGACTGATTATTAATCTGCAACCTGTAGAAATTAAATCTTGTAGTCTGGAAAACTGTTGATATAAAATTTTAATAATGTACTAAAAGCTTGGATTGTAGTTTCATTATTCTGAAATTGTCCTGAACCTTGATTAGACTATTATTGCTATTGATTCATTCCTTATTTTTGCTCAACAGCATTTTCAGCCATGGCTATCAACTATACAGGCCTACTGACCCTAATGGGTTTCCATATTTGTATATTGGTGATTGGAATTTTAGCAGCCAAGAGAAAGCAAAATCAAGGAACCAGTCCTATGATGTCTGTTGTGGTGGATTGGGATATCAGCATAAGTGTTTGAATCTTTGCAATGACAGGTAGGTTTTGATTTGTCCAATGCATGGTTTTTCAATTAGAAAGTGAGTAGCAGGAGAAGTAGCAAAGTAGCAGAGGATGGTGACGGGGGAAACATACCTGATGGGGTTAGGGGAATGGTGGCATAGCCTTCCAGAAACTGAAATATCTCGAGTTTATCAACATAAATTTGACTATCTCTCACTGATGAAGGAATTTTACATTGCTTTAAAATTTATTTGATAGGTATATATTTATTTTATGTAAAATTCCTATCTCTGAGTTTATTTCCCTGAAAATATTTTGGGTTACTTTCTATTAATGAGGAAAAGCTGTATCATGCAGAATCATCTCATTTAAGGTTATTGATATTGAATCATTGCAATATATTCATATTTGGCTAATTAAATAAATATATCTTGGCTACTTAGATGATCAAAATTTGAAAAAAAATCATGCGAAAAAGCAAGTTGCCACAGTTAGAAGAAGGAAGATAATCAAAACTGAGGTTTTAGTATAATTCTCAAATTAAAACAAGAATAAAAATAATCAGAACTGAGGTCTTGTGACCATAAACAAATTAAAATCAACAATCTAAATGATTAACTTGGGAAGAGAACATCACATCATGGATTGAAACTATTCATCTATGGACTGGTTTTGGGGGTGTCCCAACCTTGCATCTTTATAATTTTATGAATTCTTGAAATTGCTATTTGATATAAGAGTTTTTCTGATAATGCTCAGATAAACTCTGTACATTTTAAAAATTTTAACAAGGTCATTTTCATTAAATAATTGTGCAGTGCTCATTAATGATTTTGAAGCATTTCTGAGGTTAATTTTTTGGATTTTGTATTTCTTATTTTAATGATGGTATCATTGATATGTTGCATTATTAAGTGCATACAAACTTTATCTCATTTTGTTTCATGCCATCCTCTCCATCACTACTGTATAATTTATAGAACTCTGAGAATTTGTTACAGACCACTTTTTTGATTTATTTAATCACATGGCACTGTACAGTTTTGTATTTTGAATAGGGTTAGATTTTTGAAGAAAATAATTTCCCAAGTTATCCAGACTGGTTATTAGTGGTGAAACGATTTATCGATATATCGATGCATCAATACTTTTGCCAAAACAATACACATATCGAGACAAGAGATGGAGAATCGATGCAAAACGATACTTACCGTATGCATATTATTTTGGTCTTGATCAGTCATGCATGATTATTATTAGTTGCCTTGCTATTCTGTATAATTATAATCCATATGAAACAGCATTTGCAGTCACATGCACTCGTGTTTATTAGTAAAAATGAAAAGATTATTTGGGAATACCCACTCACTGTCTACAAGTTAACACAAAGTGACATGTTTCATAATCTGTCCCCCCATTTCATGCTATCTGTCTTAACCGAGAAGTATGTTCAGCATATACTATACATTCCAAATGTGTTCCACATGTTTAATGAAGTACTTGACTCATCATTTAATAACCACCTTCACGCGAACTTTCTACTTTGAATTGTGAATAACATTTTGATACATACTTCATGTCAGAGGAACTGTTTACATCTTAAGTATACACATCTTGGGACAGTCTTGTTTCAGAGTTATTAAAATGTCTTTTGATTGACGTGATGACTTTTTCCCAGGTATTTAAGTGATGCATCAATATTAATATTTGAAAAAATTGCATGATGCAGTGGGAGATTGGGGTCATTGCAGTTTGCAGTTGGGTCTGACATGGATATGTATGGTAACAACTTATTTTGTAACATGGTCAAATGAATATTTCATTGAAATATGCTACAGTTGTACTTTTCTCAGTTAACCTGAGCTAAATGGGTCCTCTATATTTACCTTTTTATGAGTAGATAACTTGATGTTAAACAAAATGATACTGGCTAGAAGTTTAATAATAAAGAAAAGATTGTAAAATAAAGAGACAATTCCAGTTTGGTAATAGAGTTTCCAAAAATAGTAACCAATTTTATTGGTGATATGCTTGTATAAATGGCTCACTAAGCAGGCATTAAATAAGTAAGACAGGAACTTTTCCGTGAAAGTCAAGAATGGCATAGAGAATGATAGGAGATGATACATGTACCAAGCACACAAAATTCTAAAAAATTAAACAAGAACAAACATAAACCAAGCTAGCACATTGTCTAAACTATTGTGCCACATTTTGCGCTTTCTTTCTTTGACAATAGTGATTTTGGCTTGTTTTTGCTTAATTGAAAAATGTATCAAGTTGTTTATCTCTCTGTATTTTCTAGCTCCTTCATGATCTCTTTTTCCCTTTTTCAGTTCTCTTCTCTTGTCGCATAGTTCAAGGACATCTGTTGTGACCCAGGGTTTCTTTGTTTGATGATATTTGCCAATGATCTCGCTAGCTGTGCTAGTCATAGGCACAGTTGCATATGTATGGAGTCAAAATTGGATATTTACAAGTAAATTATAGTGAATTAGGTTTTGGCTGTCATTTTCTTGCAATTAATCATGGCAATTTAAGTAAACTAAGTTAAATTATTCAGATTATTTGATTGCAACTACTATGATGGGAAATCCATGACTGCATTTATCTGAGTTTTGCACATTGAACTGTGAATAATTTTCTTCCACTTTATGTAGATGTCAGTTTTAATTGTATTACATGAATTGATGTGTTGTATACATATCTATAAACATCAGTTATAAATGTTCATCTCTAACATTTTTAACTTGAAAAACCAATGCTTTTAACCCAGAAGCATCACACTGTACAATATCGTATACCGGTAGATCTTTTAAATATTTAGATGAGAAGAAGTTCCATGAGGAATTAAAAGTATTTTTAGTGGGATGTTATTAGTGTTGATGATGTCAATAATGCTGTAGATTCTTATTACTCATTCTGTATAGATGTCATTGATAGGCCCAGTCCTTTGAAACAGTGCAGAGATAAACGTGCTATTCAATCAATTTGGATTACACCAGAAATAATAGAAAATGTGTGATCAGTACAAAGCACCAGGAAACACTGACTAATACAAAGAAATGAGAAAAATGAAGTTGTGAAGTCATGGTTATCTAAAAGGTCTCATTACCAATTATAAATGATTGATGAATCGAAACAGAAACCAGGAAACATTTGGAAAATGTTTATAGAACTTGGAGATGTAAAGGTCATTGTCACTGACATTCGAATAATTGTTTTAATTTTAGAAAGAATGGTGTATGCATCAATAACAATGAAAATATTGCCCATGAGTTCAATAACATTTTTGTTTCTGATGTTGATAATATTAAAAACCATTTATGCTTTATAGTCCTGAGGAACTTTGACACATTTGTAATGCAAAATTTCCCATCAGTACCTTGTATGAAATACCCTTCATAATGTACTAAAATATCTGCAAAATTTACAAGTAACAAAGTCCACTGGTGCTAGCTTAATTTTACCAAGATTATTAAGGTCAGCAGCACCTTTCATTGCTGAAAGCATAACATGTATATCTAATCTTACAAGAAAAACAAATACATTTCCTGACAAATAGAAGGGGGCCAAAATGAAACCTCCTAATAAATCTGGTCCTTGTGTTGAAATAAATAATTTTATACCCATTTTAATCCTTCCTGTCCAATCAGAAATTAATAAACACAATCTGTTTTATGATATAGACAATCAGGCTTTCTCCCAAATCATTCACATGAAACTGCTGTTCTTGGTATGGTTGAAAAAATGCTCACAGCTTTAGATAATGGAGAACTAGTTGGAGTTGTGCTGATTGATCTTTGGAAAGTATTTGATCTAGTTGATCATGATACTTTACTTGAAAACTTAAAAACTTTTCGAGCTCAAGGACAAGTTTTTAAATTGATTTAAGTTGTCTTTGTAAGGAGGAAAACAAAAAGATGAAATAAATAGTGTCATGTCAGACAAAAAAGTTGTGAAATGTGGAGTGTCACAAGGATCTATTTTAGGGCCACAACTATTTATTATGTTTATAAATGATCTGTATATACATACTGTAAATATTGAAACTGATCTCTATGCTGGTATTAGCCTATCTAAAACTACTGTTGAAAGAAACTTACATAATGCTGTAGTGAAACTCCCTAAATGGTGTAAACATAGTGGAATGGTCATTAATTTAGACAAAACCAAAGTGATGCTGACAACCACTCAACAGAGATGTAAGAGAACTAAAGATTATAATCTCCACATCCATTTTAATGATGTGGAACTGAAAATTGTTGTGCAAAATAAACTTTTAGGAGTTCAAGTTGATAACAGTATGTTATGGTCAAAGCACATCACAGTGATATTACCAAAAATAAGACTATCTAGTTACTATAAATTTTTTTACAGAATTTCAAACTTAAACCACAGGAGAATGCTTTACAAAACCACCAAGCCATGAGAAGCTACCGGCAAACTTTCTCACATACTCACATTGGCTGAACCTGAGACTCGAACCAATGCAGACAGAGATGAGATGGCAGTGATGATTACTGGTGAGCACTTTAGACCATTCGGCCACTCAGGGTCCCCCTTGTACTGATTGAGAATTTTTGAACCTGTTCATTGGTTCACAGCGTTTGGTATGTACTGATGGACAATTTTGCAAGCTGTTCATTTTATCAGAGAGTTTGGTGTTATATTTATCTTGAAAGGTCATCCAAAAACAGTACAAATCACTGACAGAAAACACTGTCCCTCCCATCCCATTAGATTATTTTCTGTGTATGTATATACATTCGTGGCCCGAGTGGCTGAGTGGCCTAAAGCGCTCACTGTTACTGATCATTGCCATCTCACCTCTGTCTGCTTGGGTTCGAATGTCAGGTTTGGCCAACGTGGATATGTGAGAGAGCTAGTCGGTAGCTTCTCGTGGGTCGGTGGTTCTTTCCGTGGTTTTGCTGGGCTCTTTCCACCACCATTTATACAGGCTGCCATGTATAGCCTATCTTGTGCTGAAAAATGGCATTAAACCCTACAACAACAACAACCACATGTATATACATAAAAATTTGATTTGTTTGAGAAAGAAAATATTTTAAAGTGTTTAATTTAGGAAAATGACTAATTTAGCTAAACAAATCAAGAGCAAAAAATAAGTCCAACATATCAAATGTTTAAAGATTCTGTCAAAAAGATGGAACAAACATTGGATCAGTTGGTCATGTTTATAAAATTGAAAAATGGTCAGTCTAAGAAGTTAAGAAGTTTTGCATGTAAATCAAGGTTTAAGTATTTAATATATTGAAATGACTCAGAGTTAAAAAGAACAAAACAAATCAACAGTTTTAAATATAATCAATATATCAAATGTAGAGATCTCAGGTCAAAAGGATGGACAAAATTAAATAACTTGATCATATTTACAGATTTGAAAGATGGTCATTTTAAGAAGTTGCAGTCATTTTAAGAAGTTGAGGTTTGCATGCATGTCATGGTTAGTAGGAATAAAATTAAAGAAGAAGAAATGGATGATTAACTGTAAGGTTCAAAATGTTTTAGTGGATCAAATCAACCTTTGTTTTACATGCAAGAGGGAAGTTCAACCGAAATGAAGATAAACTAGAAACAAGTTAGTAGATCAGAAATGCCACTCCTCTGTGGAAAAAGAGATGTGATCTAAACAGAAGCTGAACCAGATGTAATGAGTGTGCAGAATTTGTGCATTGACATTGTTTTGTACCAAGTATAAACTGTGTCCAGAGAGTGTGCATTTATATTGTTTCTTATTAATATCAAGTATGTGTACAAAGAGTGTATTAACATGGTTTGGGGTAGCTGTAGTTCTCAGTTTGTAGAGCATCTGACTCATAATCCAACAGTCACAGGTTTGATACCTGTCCAGGCTTGCTTGGGATAGCTGCCTCAGCATGTCTGTGGAAATGGCAGTTTGCTCTCATTTCCATGGCATGGCAGAACCAATAGTGTGTTAAAAGTGCCATTAACCACCCACCTTAAAGTAACATTGTTTATATTTTGTAGGAACTAGATGTGGAGAGAGTGTCTTACGACATTGTTCTTAGCATAAGCTATGTGTGCTGAGTCTGTATTCACATCGTACTGAATACCAACACTGTTGATAGTGTTTTATCATTGTACAGAGCATCAACTATATTGTTTCCTCTACAACCAAATAATTTCTTTTAATTAAGCTCATTGGTAATATGCTTAAGGATTATAAGTGCAGTATCATACATATGGTGGAGTAATAGAATCTGCTAACTGATTCTTTCCCCACAACAACCAATCATTGTACAAAGCATCAACTATATCTTTCTCCCTACAACCAATTAATTTCCTTTCATGAATGAGCTCTTTGGCAATATGATTAAGGCCTACAAGTGAAATATCGTACATATAATGGGTCTTTTAAGAAATAGGGGAGATACAGAATTAACTAGCTGTTTATTTCCTTACTACCACCAATTAGCTTTTTTTGATTAATGGATTTTCCTAATTTGCTTTAAACCCACATATGAAATTTTAATTGATGTAATGGTTCACTTTAGAAAATCTCACATAGGGTTTATTTCAAATGAGCCTTTTCTTAATAGCAATTAATATCCTTCAAAAATCACTTACACAGTATGAGACACGATTGTTAGTTAATGTTCATGCTTCTTCTTAGCAACCAAACACTACATTAAAATGGTCATTGGGAAAGTTTTATAAATAAATTCCAGACTGAAAGTGTCCAAGGAAAACTGTTGGGTACCTGAAGAAATCATACTGTGTAACTTCCATTGGCATTTGATTCACTAGCACTATACACATAAATGTCTGGATAACAGTGATGCTGCACCCATAATTTTGGTATTAGTTGCCCACAGAATGTGTGTGTGTGTGTGTGTGTGTGTGTGATTTGAATTTTTATTGTAGCTCTAAAAAAATTTCAGTCATGTCACTACGATGTCTGCGGTGTGGCAGTTCATGGTGATGTCTAGCACTGCAGCATCATGCCACAGACACGTAGGTAGCATGATGTCCCACCCAGTCACATTATCCTGACACCAGGCTGACCAGTCCTAACACTAATGTCTTAATGCTGAGCACCAAGTGAGGCAACTATTAGTACCATGTTTATAAGTCTTTGGTATGACTCGTACGGGGTTCCAATCCATGACCTCCCACATCTGAGGCGGACTCTCTAACCACTAGGACACTGGAGCGGTGCCCACAGAATATTTGACTCTGTATAACTGTTCTTTGAATACTTACTTACATTGTTGTTGAGGTAGTTGCTAAGCTTTTTAATAACCTATGTAGAATGCATATGCCTGACAATACTATTTTTGTAAATTTTGTAGCTCTCCTCACTTCCTAAAATTGCAAAGCTCATAGCTCTAAAGATACAGTTACCATCACCTTGTACAATTTCCAGTTTTATTGGGGCTGAGGATGTCTTATGTAAATTATACTTTGGTCGCTTCATAAAGGTGATTTGTGTTTTCCTGTACCTGTCTTTGCAGCATTATTTTAATAGGTGGATTGAAGATGGATTTTGTTCTATTATGAATGTTTCTGTTTTCCTAAATGTGTACCTGGGGGCTCTTTGGATGTCTCATTAGCATTCATTTCAATTAATTGTTTGTCTTTTAATAACTTTAGGTGGATTTCCATTCTATTATTTATTGTCGGAGAAGTCACAGTCTGATGCTTTTTGTCATGTCGTTTCAGTAGTTCTTTCAGTGTTTTCTTTGAATTTGTGGCATCTTTGCTGGTGGTGGCTTTTGTCATAGCTTGTCTTGTATAAAGTTTAAAATGGCTACAATGATACATGTTAGACAGAGCATGTCACTACATTCATTTTGCATTCTTACCATGTCTTTGTAAGAACATTTTTCACTATGTAAGTGCACACCCATTGTGGTGTCAGTTTTGCAGCAAGATCTCCATATTTTATTAGCATTCTTACTAAGAAAAAGATCCCCATTTTCAAAGGTTTTAAATAATTTATTTCTTTTATTGAAATTTCTCTTGTGGCAGATCTTTGTATTTTGTTTATGTTTTCTGTTACATTTTGACCTAGAAACTCCCCATGTTTGTTAATGTTTGCCAGCATATCATGAGAGAACTCATTGCAGTCTCTGCTTTGGCTAGGTGAGGAATTGATTCAAGCATTCCTACCATACATAATCTCAAAAGGTGTGAGTTTCGTAGATGTTGGTACACTTTTCCTGTATGCAGACAATCAACTGGGTAGCCAGACATCCCAATTTGTTGCTTGTTTATTGGTTACCATGGATAGCGTTTCTTTCAGGGTCCTACTGCTACGTTTTCCCTGCCCATTGGTTTGTGGATAGTATGCAGTGGAAATCCTATGGTCTATATCC